>JAKTWB010000086.1:0-256316 GCA_030560845.1 Pichia scutulata
AAAAAAAAAAAAAAAAAAAAAAAAAAACAAAAAAAAAAAAAAAAAAAAAAAAAAAAAAAAAAAAAAAAAAAAAAAAAAAAAAAAAGAAACAAAAAAACTTTTCCACTTTTCCACATTTCCACTTTTCCACTTTTTTTCCTTTTGGTCGCTAAGCCCTCCAAATTGGCGGCTCTTCACTTTTCACTCTTTTCATCATCATCTCTGCTCTATCGTATCAACTTCATCTCCTAACGTTGCCCCTCCACACCACGACGTATCCTACATCCATGTCCATACCACTGTCTATGTCTGTACTTTCATCTGCTGCCGCTGCCGCTGCCGCGACGGCCACCCCCACCATCAAGAAAGAACCTGAACCCGCCGCCCTTGAAGCTCTGCAAGCTCTCACCCAGCTGCGCTCGGCAACCCATTCATCGCATTCACACATCCACCCCCACCCTCACTCCCATTCCTCGCATTCGCATTCGCATTCTTCTCACACCCCTCCACCTGCTTACTGGGGAACCGTGCTGCCACCGCCTTCCCCCTCGCTTTCCCATCTCGTCGAGGCCACCCTTCATCTTGCCCCCGATAACGTTTCCTCCCCATCACTTCTCCCATCTTCCTCACCCTCGCCTCCCGCGAAAAAACCGAAAAAACAACGGAAAGCTAAAAAAGCTCCCAAAACACCGAAAACACCAAAAACACCCACCAAGAAATCGAAAAAGCAATCCATCACCATCAACACCTACACCAACACCAACACCAACACCAACACCTCCTCCACCTCCACTTCCAACAACAACACTGATAATGAAGCTCCTCCTGCAACTCCATTTGTTTGTCTGCATTGTCCAAAACGCTTCTCTCGTAAATCCAATCTTGATTCCCATCTGATCACCCACTCCACTTCCCGTCCACATCTGTGTTCGCATTGCGGGAAAGCTTTCGCCCGTCTGAGTGACCGCACCAGACACGAGGGAACCACCCACAAGCCCACCAAAACCTACCAATGCAGGGGGAAACGCAACAAACCGCCCTACGGCGAATGGGGGTGCGGACATTTCTATTCCCGTGCCGACGGCCTACGAAAACATTTCAAGTCCTTTGCTGGCCGCCAATGTCTGTGGGAATTTCTTCAAGACCGAGACGCGGGCCTCTCTGTCGGCAACGGTGTCCAGCACCCTCACCATCTTTTCCCACCACTCACCAAGGACAGGAAAAAAATGCCCACGGGAACCGGCCTCGCAGGAACGCCCACCCCCACGGGATCGCCCTCTCCCGCGGGAACTTACCCTGACAAAACCGACAAGGACAAGGAAAAGGATTTGTATGAGGCGGCCCGTGTGGAGGCTGCGATCCGCAATGTGCGCGAACACTGCGGATGGTGACCTCGTTTTTTTTCCGCATGCAAAATATACACACTCTGTCTAACAATATGTCGGAACTGTGGAGACTCTGTTTTAAATTTTAAGTTTTTTATAAAAACTTTGGCTTTTCCATGGTTTTCATGTTTTCCCTTTCCATTTTCTCCATTTCTAATATATATAAATAACGTTTTAATGTTTACTGTTTTCTTTACCTACCACTTCTCTTACTTATAATCATGTCATATACCGTTGCAACTCCCGTAAATTGGGGGTTTGGCAAATTTGATGACTTCTCTAAATTCATTCTACCAAATATAATTTATAAACCACTAAAATTCACATTTGATTATCTAGTTAAAAAATGGTTTTTCATTGGGTTAGCTTCCTTCATTGCATTATCCCATTCTTATCCAAATGCAACTGAGAATGTACATATAGATTATTGGGCAGTTGCAATCATTTTCTTTATTTCAGGTTTATCAATTCCAATTAAAGAACTAATTTTAAATATGTCTAATTTACATGCTCATATTACCGTACTCATAACAAGTTTCCTAATTACTTCTTCAATTGTTTTTGGTATTTGTTGTGGTATAAAATTAGCGGGAAATGATGAGATTTCAAATTGGATGTTGGCTGGTTTAATAGTTACTCATACTTGTCCAACTACAGTTTCTTCAAATGTTGTTATGACCAGACAAGCAGATGGTAATGTTGCATTATGTTTATGTGAGGTTATTATTGGTAATATGCTAGGTGCATTTATAACTCCTGCTTTAGCTCAAATGTATTTATCTGGTACTTGGCAGTTTGCAAATCCTGCAAATGGTTCAAGTGTTTCCAGTGTCTATAGACACGTTATGATGCAAATTGGTTTATCAGTTTTCGTTCCAATGTTTGTTGGTCAACTAATTCAAAGATTTTTCCCAAATCAAACAAAATGGTGTTTACGTACCTTTATTTTAAATAAAGTTGGTACTTTCATGTTGTTATTAGTCATGTGGTCTTCATTTTGTACTGCATTTAGACAGAATGCTTTCACCTCAGTTTCTCATTCTTCAATCATAATGATTTGCTTTTTCAATGTTGGAATCTATCTATTCTTTACAGTGTTCTGTTTCTTTTTTGCACGTCCTCTTTTCATACTAAAATTATTCCCAACAAAGCCAAATTCAGATTCTACATCCCTTTATAAAGTAGGTTATAAATTATTACGTCCATTTTATTATTCAAAGAAAGATACAGTTACAATTCTATTATGTGGACCTGCAAAAACTGCTGCTCTAGGTGTTTCATTAATTACGTCCCAATATGGTTTAGATAATCCCTATTTAGGGCATTTATTAGTTCCTTTAGTTTTATATCAAGCTGAACAAGTCTTCACTGCTGGTTTATTAGTGCCATTTATGAAAGATTGGATTAATAAATCTAAAATTTATGATGAAGAGGGTTTAGAAATTCTACCAGTTTCTACACAAATTACAGAATTTGAAAATAATGGGGATGATGAGCACCGTAGTAATAATGAAATTAATAATGGTTCATCTATTACAACCGAAGATAAAAATGAAGTCGAATTTTCAAAATTAAGTAATAATATAGATTTAGAAAATGATGATATAAATGATGATGGTGATGCTTTGAATGAAGTCAAACTAGAAAAATTTAAATCTTATATTTCAGATAAATCAAATGCTTCAAAAATAAATAAGTGAAAAATTATACAAACATATATCTTGTATTCATAGATTGCTTTTCTTCTCTCTTTTCACATCTTTTTCTAGACCAATGTTTTTTTCTAATAGATAATTAATAATTTTAATAAATAAAAATTTTAAAAATTATTTCAATAATGGAAGGGCTGTACAAGCGCCCGGAGCTGTTGAAACTTTTATGTTCAAACCTGTACGCTTTTATCATATCCTCATTTCCTCAAATGGATATGTAGATTCCAAGCTGGATAATGGATATTTATGCAAATTGTATATTGTTAACACAGTAATATTATTATAACAAAGACATAAGTACATTATGTCTTGTGACACATAACAAAAAAATGACTTGTAAAACAATTCTGAACTTTTTATTTTTTATAAATTTTGAAAATCTGAAATTTAAAATAAGACAGACACAAAAAGTTTTTTGTAGAAACACTGTTAAAGTGATCAAAGATGTCTGTTAACGTAGTCATAACACTGCCTTTAATAACAAGGGTTGTTAAGTAAGTTTATGTACAAGACACCCAAATAAATACACATAATAGCCAATTAACCACAACAAACCAAAATGTCGCGTACTCAATCTGGGAAACACTTGCAATCTTTGTCTTCACTTGCAGGTGAATATTTGCAAGGTGATAGTAATGTTGTTGTTGTTGTTCTTCTTCTTCATCACAGTAGTAACCATTATTATCAATATCATAGTACTCTTCTTCGTCATCGGCATATTTATCATAATATTTTTTTTCTGTAAAATCTTATATTTCACTTTTTATGGATAACCCGGTAAAATCATCTCTATCACTGTAATCATGAAGGTATAACGTTGCATAAATATCGTGCACATTATCATATTTACCTTAGTAGCTGAAATCCCAGTATTCTTCTTTATCACTAATTTCATCACTAATTCCATTACTGAGTTCATCATCGCTACTATCATCATCACTACTACCATCAGAATCCTTATCATCAGCATTATCATCAGCATTACCCATTATCAATACTACCATTATCATTACTACCATTATCATTATTATCATTCAATATTTTAATGCAAAGTCATCGCCTGAAGCAAATTTCAAGATTATACAATGAGGTGATTAAGGAAAGATAAAGTATTAAACATGTTATCAGATGAAGAAACATTTTCATATGTTATACCAGTATTCTCATTCCACAGTACTTTATTCTATTTATAAAATCAGGTAAAAACTATTACTATGTATTATGCAAAAAGCACCCAACCATTAATTGCTTCAATTAAATCAGAGGTATTCAATCTTCAACTTTAAAATTTCAAGTTCTTTATTTGGAGTATCCTTCTGCAACTTTAATCTGGCTTCATTCGGATACTTATTTCTACCACGAAACTTCCATTTAAAATAGTCTTTCTCTTTTAATTTCTAATGAAAATTTCTTGTACCTTCCATTCCATCGCTGAATTATATTTGATCTAATATTCGATTGCGGTTCTAACACATCAAGCAGCACATTTTAATTCATTCATCGCATATATGGCTTCAGTTGCCTAACGTAAACCATATAAATCGAAATTTTGTTCAATTCCAAACGTTTTCTGTACGTACAATGTTTAATACCTACTTTTTTGTTAAATACAAAACTTAAAAATTTAAATTTATCCGTTAAAATTCAGTTTTTTACCTGAACTTACATGATTATGAATAGTTATTGATCATTGAAATTAATCTAAGGAAAAAACTGTATAAGTATTTCTTGATTCAGCAACTGGTAATTATCCAATCCAACCCAAAAATGTTTGTGGATTACCACTAATCACACAATTTTTTGCAAGAAACAGTAATAAATTGATATTTTTGTCTGATAACCTGTTGATATAGTAGCAACAATGATAGTATCTGCTTCTAGCAAATTAAAGTTTGTGTGCTGTTTCCTCCATTGATAATAGAATTAAACAACTTATACTTAGTGATAAACAAAAAATAATGAATCTATTGAAACAATTTGATATATATTATCAATTGATAAACTAATCTTGACATTAAGTTTGTTTAAAATTCAAAGTATAAAGTATAAAGCATAAATTATAAAGGTTTCGTAAGCAAAGCCAATTTTCTTCTGAATTCACATCTCCATGTTTTCAGGGACAAAATAATCTTTATCGTTGAAGTTAAGTAAGCAGAATTATATAGACGATAATGTGGCGGATATAAACGATGGGGCTCATAACGTTATGTCTTATCTATGTTTAAACTCTTTTTAATAGTTAACTTAAAACAAACGTACAAAATCTTGTACGAGTGTATTACCATACCTAGACGTGTTCGCAGTTCTTGTGTACACACGCCCAAATATCGGATCCTTTTTATGGATACTTCCACATATATGATGTTATCGTCTGAAAACAGCAATTATTGTACAATTCAACACAGCCCACAAAAAATAATTCAAATTTTGTTAATTTACTTCTTTTGGATAATACGAGGTAGTGCTTCAAAATCTCAAAATTTACTCATAATATATAATAAATAAATGCATGCACTATAGCTAAAAACCAGCCAAGAGTGGGCCATAGCCATCAAAGAAAAGTCACACCTTTTGCTTCCAGTCGGCAAGTTTAAAAAAATAATTCTTTGGACCGTGGGGGATATGTTCCCTTTGCCATCTGAAAACGGTATTCATTTCACACATGGTTTAGGTGATGTATATAGATGCAAACACGCATATAAACCAGCTTATTGCTATATGTTGCCGTCTCCACTCCTGCGAAGAACAAAACACTTCTAACATACTGTTACAGGAAAGTCGTACAGCAAATCAAACAACCAACAAAAGAGGTTAAGTCCACGGAAAAAAACAAAGCCCAAAGTTTTTCTCACGTGGGAGATGTTTCTCCACGGAGCAAAGCGGTTCTATTTGATTTTAATTTCAATGTACTATCTGTAATCTCTCAATTATCAAAATTATTATTTTCGCCAAATTATCAAATTTCACTTGGTAATTTACCTTCGAGAGCAGAAAGAACAAGGATTCAAGGACGTGTTGCATGCACGGCATGTTTTTTTTATGCATCCCGGCCTATCTTCTTGTTTCCCTAACCGACATGGACCTGGCAATTCAAAATTTTCCTAATTTCGACAGCAAAAAAAAGAAACTTTAACATTGCAAACTCTTTTAACATAAGGCACACGTATTTTTTACTTGTTGTAAATGTTCTAAGATTGTGACTGTTTATTCGTTAAATTGATATTATTACTTACTATTTTTTTAAAATTTACTTAATGTTTACATACCTTTTAAAAGGAAAAAATAATTTTAACACTATTCTAGAAATCTATTCATTAAATTACTTAAATAAATATTTTCAATCATTCTTATCTTGAAATACATTTTCTAAAGCCAGTTTCCTTAATTGTTTTAATGATACTTCATTGATTTCATCATCTATTAACTTCTTAAATTCTAACAAACAATGTAATCCTCTACCATTCCAATGTTTAACCAATGCATCTCTTCTGCTATATTTCATTTTGCAACCCCATAATAACCCTTTTGTTTTACCTTGACATAAAACTTTAAATTTCAAATGATTTGATTCATAGTGCCGAATTAAATCATTCTTACGCTTGAATTTTAATGAACAAATTGAGCATTTAATCATTAATCTTTCTGAAAGGTGACATTTTGAATGTGATGTTAAATTACTTAAATTTTGGAAAATTTTGTTGCACTGCAAACATGGAAATGATGCACCAATTTCTGAATTTGAAGTACAGTCTAAATTCAAATTAGATTGAACGTTGGATATAGGTTCAATTGTATTATAGTAATATTTTAATAACGTAGAATCTACATTTGCAGATGATGATGTTATGACTGGAGTTAGATCTGTAATTTTTGGATATGATTGTGAATAATGTTTACCATTGTTTACATCAATGGGAGTTGAAAATCCATTCTGAAGTAATAATGGTTTTAAAGACGTAGTAGATACTAAATCCTTACTTACTTTTGGTATTGGTATTGATGCTATAGATGTTTCTGATAAATTATTAGTTGAAAAAAAGTTTTCAAAATCTATGGATACTTGTGATCCTGTGTTTTCAAGAGCTGACTCCGTTGATGATGTATTAGTTGTTATTGAATTTAAGGTAGTTTGTTTTGAAAGTTGATGGTTCGGGTAATTATGAGGTGATTGACTATTATCTGAATGGGGTTGCAAACCTTCAGAATGTGAAAGATCATGATGATAATGCGAACGAGAATAAGGTAAATGGCTAAGATATTGATGACCATTTGGTGAATAACTATGATTTGACTTGCTATTACTTGAATTGGTATGCGTTGAGGAAAAAGAAGAATGTTTAATAGGTAAATAGTTTTGATGTAAAAGGTCATTATTCGAACATTCGGGATATAAATGTTGCTCTTGTTCATTGGAATATAAAAATCCTGTATTATTATATCCTTGAGATTCTGAACCCGGACATGCATACAAGTTTGAATTTGAAGATTGGTATTGATTATGATCGTGATGTAATGGTAGCGATGCTAATTCAGAGGAAGGTTCCATAGTTGAAGGTTGATGTTGCAATGAATGGATGTGTGGATAATTATTAAATTGTGGATAACAGACAGATTGCGCTTCATTGAAGCCGAGATATTGAACTTGATTTTGTTTGGTAGCAAGATTTTGATTATTTTCCTTATTATTGATTATATTCAGTAAGTATGTTAAAGGATCTGTATCGGGTTGATTATTATTTATTGATTGAACCATTGCCTTTTTATTATCACACGCAGTTGAGTCAATATCAAGTAGAGCGTTCCATACAAAAGATTTAGGAGTTGAAGTTGAAGTTGATGGAAACTCAAACCCTCTTACTGTTTTTTCTTTGACTATCTGCTTTTTTCCAGGCCTCTTTTTATTCATATTTTCAATATTAGCTTCACTATCCTTAACATTATTAGTAGTAACATCATTGATATCAAAATTGTAAGTACTATTATTTGCAATTTCAATGGATGACATAACATGTGTTTGATTTACGTCTACTATCCTTTGCGGCATTGATAATACTTGTTCAACAGATGGTTGTAGGTTTGTTTCCATTTCATTTTTATTGTGACAGTTATTTATGCTATTAATAATATCACAACCACTATCATTATCGGAATAATCAACACCACTAATATCATTGGGCTCATTGTTATTATCTTTAGCAATGGATTGCATGATAATATCATGATCAACTAAAACTAAAGGTTTTACACTTGTGGTTTTATTAACCTTCAAAGCTGGACTTTCATCAAATAATTGAGAGTCGTGTTGAAAATTTTGTATTGGATCATCATCGGGTTCTGGAAAAGTATTTGAAAATAACGTTAACAATTTAGTAGTTTCAGCCATATCTATTTGATTTAGCAAATTTTTATCAACAACATTGTTGTTGACATAATTGCTATCCTTACTAGCATTACTGTAATTTACATTATCACAAGTAATATTTTTGTAATTATCAGTATTATCGTTTGCGTTGTTTTGATAAGTTTCGAAATTTTTCATGATTTCATATGCGTACTCAACGGAACATAACATGAAATATACCGTAAAGTTGATGTATAAAGTAGCTTACAGTGAAAAGCAATAATGTGATAAATTTAAAAGCAAAGAAAAAAAGGAAAAGTTGACAAGTAAAGCAAATGAAAGAAATGACTGAACAGGAAATGAATGAATATATAAATACTCAGAAATTTTGAACAAAAAAACAAGAAAGATCATAGAACAAAGAGAACCGTAGTATTTGTAATCAGAAACAAAAGCTGGACGGTGCCATGTTGCATTATGTCAGTTAGTTTAATTAAAGCACTAAACCCGTGTAAATATAGGTTTGCGTGGACATAACTGGAGAAACAACTGTGTGGGAGCTGCAGGAGATCATGATAACACTGCACTTGGAAGAAATAAGAACCGCGCAGAGGTGCATATCTTGTTTTTCATGATGCATATCCAATTTCAAGTTTCATACATAGTTTAAGTTTAGATAACAGTGGATGGGGCTTACATCTGAGGGTGTAGCACTCAGCGTTTAGTGTTAGGTTTTGTGACAAGTTACATATGACTGAAGCTTCAAACAGGTTAAAGGAATCGCTTACACAACTGTGGAACATCCAGCAGCTGTATCGATAATGATAACTAAAGCTTCTGAATTTACAGTACGATCACTCGAATCCACCGAAAATATAAAGGCCGCCAGCTCACTGTGTCCGCGGCCATAAGCTCCTGCAGTGCCCACATCGGTAATATCTCGACCAGATACCTACCGATCAGCCAATCCCTTCACCTCAACTTCTGCGTTCCTCAAAAAATGACATACTTCACTTGTAATACACAAAATTTGTAAATTATACGATAGCAATACATTTAAAGTATTTACTTTGGATATGATTAACGCCTCGCAACTCCTGATATCTAAAGCCATAAATAGAAATAGTTCAACTAGATAGTATAATAAAAGTGTATGATAAACTTAGTTGTATATAAATATATATGCTACGTACGAGTGTATAGGGCTTAATCCCCTCAATCGTCTATTTGTACGATTGTAGCGCATCGATGGACTGGCCTGAGTCCAGGTGCGTTAATCCACTCTGATTCTGAAATACCTCAGAATACTACACATTGTAAAATAAATAAATTTCTTATTTATCGAATAACTTAGTTAATTCAATAATCTTCTCAAAATCGCTATGAATATCCAGTTTATTTTTTGATTTATTATTATTCAAAAATTCTGATAAACATTTTTGTCCTTGTAGACTTTTCCAATGTTTTCTTAACCCATCCTTCCTTGAATAAACATGTCCACAGCCCCACTTATAACCATTTTCATCACATCTACCATTACATTTAAATGTTGAGTTTAAATGTAATGATCTTTCGTGTCGATTCAGATCACTTCTTCTAACAAACCCTTTTGAACAAAAATTGCATTTATGCGGTTTAACTGTTAAATGCAGTCTAATATGCGAATCATGATTAGACTTTCTTGGAAATCCTTTACCACATTCCTCACAACTAAATGGCATTTTACTTTTTGATTTATTCTCTATTTTATATTTTTCTTTGTCACCCAAATTTTTGTTGAGATTCTTCCCAATATTTCTTCTACTATTCTTTGATTTCATTCTTCGTTTTCTTCTCTTAATTGGAACTTCAACCTCATCACTAAATCTAGCTTTTTTAACCTGTCTTCTAAGTCTAGCTTTTCTAACATTTAAATTGGTATTAACTGAATTGAATTCAACTTTACATTGACCTTCTAGATACTTTCTTTCCCATTCATCATCATCTTCCAGGCTAATTTTAATCCTTGTTACATCTTCAGCTTTGATTTTAATCTTAAAGATTTTCTCTTTCTTTTCTTCTTCTTTCACATCTATTGCTTCTTCTTCTTTTGTGTTTTCATTTGCTGTTTCTTGCTTGTCCTCGATGGTTTTAGCAAATAATTCAACTTCTGGAGTTTTTTCAAGTCTACAAATGTAACTATGAGCATTGTTACTATTGATCAAACCACCAATTGAAGGTATTTTGATACCCAAACCAAACAATTGATCCTTTTCGTTATCATCATCACCATCATCATCATCATCATCATCATCATCATCATTTTCATTTTCTTCTTTTTCATCACTATTAGTATTATCAATAATTTCATTAGAAATTATTCCATCTTCAAGGTGTTCAATTTTATTATGCATATTATCATTATAAATATTACCACTAATTTTATAATCAATATCAACATCATCGTAATTAGTTAAATGAAATTTCTTTTTATCTGAATTATTTTGATCTAGTCCATAATATAAATCTTCCTCAAAATTATAAATTGGAACACCAATATCAGAACCAATTGAACTGGTTGGTGATGGTGTATCTGAATAATCAGTTGAATACGATTTGTAATGACTTTTTTCAGTGCATTGCTGTTTCTCAAGTTGATTGTCATCATAGTCACGATGGCAATTATGGCGATTATACTGATGATTATGATGATGAAGATAATGATAATTACTATTGTTATAATAATGATGATGCATTTGAGATGATGACAGTGAAGATGAAGATGAATATGTAGATGATGTCATTTCATCAACACTACAATAACCAGTATTGTCAAACTGAAATTCATCAATATCATGGGATAAACTAATATGTCTTGGATTTAAATTATCGAAGTTATCATATTTATTTGGTGTAGAGTATACCAGTTTATCCAAATCATCTTTATCACTATTATAATTATTTGAATCACATAATCTAGGAATGGATATCGCCTTAAAAATAGACTTAAACTCAACACCATCATTAACAACAATATCATCATCTTTACTATCAAATTCAACTTCAGCTTCAACATCAACTTGTTCCTGGTCAAGTTGATATTCAAATTCCAGTTCATGTTCATGTTCATGTTCCTGTTGATCACCTGGACCACCGCCTTCAATATCCTTATGAAACTGCCACGTATGCAAAAGCATTGAATTATCAGAATCCACATTCTTTGAAACCCCTTTACCAACGTACTTATTGTCCACTCCTGCCATATTTATTGGATGAATTGTTCCTCTACCAGTCCTGTTCTTTCTTGCAACTACCCAAACACAGAGCCTGTAACAATCAGGAAAAATGACTCTCTTTATACTCAGTACCCCCACCCTACCCCTTTGCCACCAAAATGTTGCCCTCTTTTGCAAAATAGCATGCAAAATTGTGAAATTGCCAGATCTGTTGCCCCGTTTATCTCTCCAGCCAATGACAAATCTTTTTTATCAACCTAACCCGATTTGGAAAGACCAAATGCCCCATGTTTTTATTTTCGATCTCACCCATTTTTTTCTAAAGTTGCTCCTGTGGTTTTTCATCTCTTTTCAAATCTCTGATCTATATTTACAGAAGTCATAAAATTCTAGCTTGTTTTTTGTGCTGGATCATGTTTTTACAGATTACATAACTTATTATAACCGAAGTTATGAGCTTTTTTTTTGTTAAATAAAGTTTTTCTAATACAACATATAAATACTAGCTACACAAAAAGAAAGTATCTTAAGTAAACTATTATAATTAATCTTATCATCATCATGTTTAAAAACATTTGTGATGAACAATTGATGGTCCAGATTCGTCGTATTCTTGCTTTGAAATCCACATTTGTTGGAAAGTAGATAATGAAGCTAAAATAGAACCACCAATCCAGACAGAGTACTTTCTTTCTGGTGGTGCAATAATCTTAACCTTCATAGATGATGGTGCTAAAGCAGTAATTTCCTTTTGCATTCTTTCTGCAATACCTGGGAACATAGTAGTACCACCAGACATAACGATGTTACCATATAATTCTTTTCTAACATCAACATCACACTTCATAATAGAATTATAAGTAGTTTGATCAATACCTGCAGCTTCTAAACTTAAGACTGATGGATGGAATAATGCTTCTGGCGCTCTGAATCTTTCATTACCAATAGTAATAACTTGACCATCTGGTAATTCATAAGATTTTTCAATTGCTGATGATTGTGAAGCAGTTTGTAATTCTTGATCATAATCTAAAGCAACATAACATAATTTTTCTTTAATGTCTCTAACAATTTCTCTTTCAGCAGTGGTTGAGAAGGTGTAACCTCTTTCTAATAAGATCTTCATTAAGTAATCAGTTAAATCTCTACCAGCTAAATCAATTCTTAAGATTGCATGTGGTAATGAGAAACCAGCATAAATTGGAACAACGTGAGTAACACCATCACCTGAATCTAAAACAATACCAGTAGTTCTACCTGAAGAGTATAATGATAAAACAGCTTGAATAGAAACATAAAATGCAGGAACATTGAAAGTTTCAAACATAATTTGAGTCATTTTTTCTCTGTTGGACTTTGGATTCATTGGGGCTTCAGTTAAAAGAACTGGGTGTTCTTCTGGGGCAACTCTTAATTCATTGTAAAAAGTATGGTGCCAGATCTTTTCCATGTCATCCCAGTTTGTAACAATACCGTGTTCAATTGGGTATCTTAAAGTTAAGATACCTCTCTTTGATTGAGCTTCATCTCCAACATATGAATCTTTTTGACCCATACCGACCATAATACCTTGGTGTCTTGGTCTACCAACGATGGATGGGAAAACAGCTCTTGGTGCATCATCACCAGCAAAACCGGCTTTACACATACCAGAACCGTTATCAATAACTAACTGTATTAAAAAAATGATAAGTAAAGTTTGTTAGTATTCATATTCAACTGAAAGGGGGGAATAATATCATAATGGAATAAATGTATACCAATGGGAAATAATAATAAGAATGTGAAAATCTGAGGAAAAATACAACTTCTCGCATATCACACAACAAAATTGGTTTCAAATGCTGATTTCAAAATTGATTTTGAATCCATGAGCGAAATTGGTGAAATTTGCTGGTTGTTTTTAACTGAGAGGCAAACGGTTGCTGTAATTGCAATTGCAATTGCAATTGTATTATAATAGCATATTCAATGTAACAGGTATACAAATATCAAATTAATGATCATAAATGAAAGTCAGTAATTCAAACCTTAGGTAACTAAATGATAAAAATATGGTAGTTCAACCAAAAATAATATCAAAATTACCTTTGACTAAACAAAGCCTGTATTCAAGTAAAAACATACTGCTGCAATATCTTCTGTGGTAGGAGTTAGTAATTTAGAACATCATGGGTTTATAAAAGTAGAATTGAGGAATCAAAGCTAGGATATTAGCAAAATGTCATTAGAAAATTCGAGATAAACAATTGATGATTGGACCCAATTGTGAATCGTAAATTCCGAAAGCCAATCCCAACCTTTGGATAACTAATGCCATTGAGGATATATACATACGGGAATCCATTGTGAACGTAATAAGTGATCTACTAGGGTAGTCTTTGAAGAAAGAGAAAGTAAAACAAAAGAGAAGAGACAGACCAAGCAAGAAACAAAAGAGGCGATGGCGGTGGCAATTCACTTTGTCCACCTCAACAAACTGAAATCAGCGTAAATTGCAAATTAATTCCAGATCAAACCGCCGCGTACTTTTGTTATAAAGCGTCGATCGACCTAATATTAATCATAATTATCAGTGTTTATTAATAACAGTTATAACTAGGCTTAGGAAAAGATATAATGTGATGTGATGGGATCAATACGAAACGGAAATATAACATTGCACTAAACTTGATATAGTACTGCATTAACTTTAATAAATTTTACAAATATTATTTTTCATAAACTATAGACAGAAAATGACAAAAACTAACTAAATTTTGATCTTTAACTCTTAATCAATGACATGCATTGAAGTAGTGCGTTAATTATGTAAGTTAACATTATTGATTAACGATAACGAACTTGTTGTTGATTCTTAGCTGCTCTTTTTTCCATTTTTTGTTGTCTTTTACTCTTGGTTTCAACAGGTGTTTTAGATTCTTCACTATCAGCAGTATTTTTCTTTAATTTTAAGTTTGGAAGAAACATACCTAAAACTGTTGATATAATACCCTTTAATTTCCAACATGCATAAATTGGGATGATTGTTAATAAAATCCAAACTTTCATTGTACCGAAAACACACATTAATATATCAATTAATAATGTAAGATAAATTATATCAAACATATATTCTGTTAAACCAGCTTGTTGCAAATCGTCTCCAGCTTTAACTAAAACTCGGTATCCATCTTCATTAATTTTAAATATTGGCCTACCTATTTTTTCAACAATATATTGACAAATGAATGCAGGAGTACTAAACAGAAAGTAATACTTTTTACCATTTAATGGTCTATGTAATAAAAATATACTCAAAAGGGAAACTATGTTGACAATACCAGACAACTTATGAACTGATGACAATGTTTCAACATTTCTTTGTGCTTGTTTCTTTTCTGCTGCCCCTGCCATATTATATATTTGATTGATCTAAAGGTAGCAGTGGTGTGGAAAACTATCAGTAGTGTGTCGATTCCTAGAAATCTGGAAATTTATATTGCCAGCGAGATAATTTTAGATTTAACCTATCTTTAAAAGATAATCAATTTATTAAACTGAATGGAAATATAAAACACATATATAGGTATAAAATTATATAAGTAATAATGATGAATGGATGAAAAAAATATAAAAATATTCTACATATAAAGTGAAACTCAAAAGAAACGACAGAGTATTAATCCTGTAAATTAACTAACAACAACCACCTTGTTGAGAATTAACAGCGGTACCAGCTAAACTAACATTTGGTTTATTAGCATTTGAAGCAGCTGGTTGGGAATTTGCCATTTGTTCTTTAATTTGTTTAGACATTAAAATAAATGCTTGCTCAACATTAGTTGATTCAGCAGCTGATGTTTCTAATAATTGAATACCTCTTGAATCTGCAAATTCCTTTGCAACTGCATAATCAACAACTTTTTTATCAGTTAAATCACATTTATTACCAACTAAAAGCTTTTGGACACTACTGGTTGCATATCTATCGATTTCTTGTAACCATTGGTTAACATTATTAAAAGATTCTTGATCAGTAACATCATAAACAATAATAATACCATGAGCACCTCTATAATATGAAGAAGTAATTGTTCTAAATCTTTCTTGACCTGCGGTATCCCAAATTTGTAACTTAATAGTTTTACCATCAAGTTCGATGGTTCTAATTTTAAAATCTACACCAATGGTAGAAACATAATCTTGTGTGTATGTGTTTTCTGCAAACCTCAAAAGTAAACAGGATTTACCAACACCTGAGTCCCCAATCAACAAGAGCTTGAAAAGATAGTCGTAATCGTTGTTCATTATATTATGTAGTGCTTGAACCAGAAAAGGAAAAAAGACAAGGGCAATTGCCAAACTGTTACGAACAAGCAGACTGGTAAAAGTTAAAATCGTGAAATCCAGCGAAATTTCTGAGACGCATCCCTCTAATCTTTCTGGACAATGCTTTGTTATAGTAAAACTAATTTAAATACTAAGTCTGTTACATTGGCGAATATGCAGTACAATGTGATAGATCAGTTATAGCCGCCTAAATATGGGACATTTTGTAAGCATACTTCGTTTAGTTTTGATTTCGTAAAATTGGGGCAGGGGCAGGTATTTTAAAATTGAAGTGCATTACTGGTCCTGAAAAGTTCCCAATCGGGAAAGTGGCTGGTTAATCATGAATCTTCAACTTTTGGTGTACTTGTTACAAAACATTACAGGAGGATGTTAAATTTTGACGCATATTTATATAAAGGCGAAGATCCTTTTATTTAGCCTTATGAAATTATTCCATCCTTTGAATTTTTTGGATCCAAACATTCGTTCAGTTATTTCAGTTCTTCTACAGGTTTTTTTTTTTATTAACCTCTTTTTTTTATCAAGTTTCATCCATTTAACATTACTTGCATTTTCTTTTCATCCTTTTTTGCATAGAGTATATCAAATAGTTTTCAATATTAGATATATTCCACTTAATTTTATACTACAGCATAATTTATAAATCAATATTAATTAACTTTAACAATATTTATAAATATAATTTCAAAAATCCAACTTTAGTCACTCCTTTTTTACTTAAATAAATAACTTCAGGATTCACATAATGAAAACGCATACTAATAATAATGACAGATTAAATAATGTTAAATCAAGAAACACTTCAAATTTAAAGTATTCGCCATCTTCGACTTCGTTATTGAGTCGTACAAGAAAAATATCAAATGAATCACCAAGACCTTTAAAACGTTCAACTTCTTTGACATATAGGGTGTTTTCACCGAGTCAAATAATAATACCAAACTCCATGTCAAGAACTGACCTGAAAAAATCTCCATCTATTAAAAATATCAAGAGAAGATTCAAATCCTCATTATCTAGATCTTCATCTATTAATAAATTCAAATCTTCTAACTCATTGAGATCTATCTCCACTATGTTCTCTACAAACGAATTTAATGTTGACACTTTAATCTCTCCACCGTCAAGTCCAACATTCACAAACAACGATTCCGATAATGATAATGATATTGACGTTGATAATGATGATGATGATGTCAATGATAACGTGTCAAACACATCAATCTTTTCACACACTTCAACTTCCGGACTAAATTCAAGAGATACATCATATAACTTTTCAACATTTACAAAATCAAATATTTCAAGTTATGAATCGTCACCAATCAAAGAAAACTCGCCAACAAAGTTCAAACCAATCTTAAATGATATTTTAAACTCAAATATATTTCTTTCTGAAATTCAGAATGATGATTATTATATGTTTAATGAAATTAATAATAATGAGGACGATATCTTAACATTAAACTCAATATCGAGATCTCAAAGACAAGATTCTCAAACCCCACACCAAATATTTCAGATACCTGAGATTTTGGAAATTATATTAAGATTTATTTCAATGGAAGATAAAATTAATAAATCAAGTGAACCAAAAATGACCAGAAGACCTCCCTTATCTTATAATCATTCCCTTTTAATGTATGGTAAAGAAGAAGGTGAAAAGGTTTGGAATCAAACAATATCAACAAAAAATATGCCAACTATAAAAACATCAAAATCTAATTTATTCAATTGTTTATTAGTCAACAAACAATGGTATTTTTTAATTAATCAAGTATTAAATGAAAATTTAAACTTTCAGAACGATAACCAAATTTCAAATTTCAATACTAAATCAAATAATCATAATAATTTCACAGCTGAACCATTTTCGATAATATTTAACAAATTGAAATCACTACAAACAAACATAGATGAATTTGCAATGAATGTAGACTCAAGAAGGTTAAATTTAATAGAATTTTATATTTGTCCAACATTGTTACCACCCATTAATTTAATTTCTGAATCATTAACACACTTAATTTTACCGGGTTGTAGAAAGTTAACTGATGATTATTTAAAATTAATTATTTCCAAAACTCCAAACTTGAAAAATTTAGATATAAGAGCATGTGAATTGATAACTGATGCATCGTTATATTTTTTAAGTAAAAGTTGTCCAAATTTGGAAGTCCTTAATTGTGGTAGACATAGAAGAGGTGAATTTATAACTGACATTTCAATTGGTTTGATTGTTAAACATTGTCCTATTAAAACCATTGGATTGGCTGGATGTGGTATATCCGATTGGACTATTTGGGAAATTGGTATCAATTGCGGATTAAATTTAGAAAGGTTAAGTATTAATAACTGTTGGAAATTGACAGATTTAGGAATTTGTAAAGTTCTAAAAGCTGAATTAATTGAAAATCTGAAGGTTTTAGAAGTCAGGAATTTAAATTTACAAAATTTAAATGAAATTGTTAAATTTAAGAAAAGATGTAAGTTTAAAAACTTTAAAATTTTAATTGAAAGTTGTGAAAGAATTGACAATTTACTTCTAGAAACTGAAAATCAATTAAATTTAAAATTACGGGAAACGTTGTTATTTGATTTACACCAATGGGTTAATAATAATGATGATCTAAGAGATGATGAAATGGCATATATTAGATTTTTAAACAATAGAAATGGTTTAAATAATGTGTAACTTTTGCGTAATTTTCAAAAATAATTAATCTATACAAAAATAGAAAATACTTGAATATAGAAAAAAAAAGTAAGAAGCTACTTAAGCTTCACAATAAGCTCTATAAAGAATGAATGAATCGTTTGATTTGTTTATAATTTCAATATCAACATTTGGAGAAACGAAAAAAACAGCACCTTCAAAAGCATGTAATTTAGTTGATTCATTACCTTTAACTTGTAAATCACCCTTACCTTGAGTACAAATGATAATTGAAGGACCGTTGATACCCTTACATTCAGAACTTCCAGCTGAATCAGACTTGATTTGTAAAACTGAAAATTCATCAATTGGTGGATCATAAAGTAAGAATTCTGCATCGCCTGAGCCTCTTTCAAATTGTGCAGGTTTTAATTTTTGATCTTCAACATTATTAGTATCATAAGTTAAACTATCAACTAATGTTTTAACATCTTTAAATTTTGGTGTAAATCCAGCACGTATAACGTTATCAGAAGCAGCCATACATTCCATTATATCACCGGAAATATAAGCATGAGGTTCGTCAGCTTGAAGGAATATTGCTTCACCTGATTTTAGAATACAATGGTTCAACATAAGACAACCACAAAATAATCCAATATCATTTGGGAATTGATTATTAAGATGAATAATCAAATTTGATAATTGAGTACCAAAAATTTCTGGGTTTGAAGCTGTTCTTTCAACTAATAATTTAGCATATTTCTCAATATCTTCGTCGGATGATGACATAACTGCATTGAAAACAGATTTCAAGTTTTCCTTGTTCGGAGATGCAATAAATTTTTCAGTAACTTCATCGCCAACTAAACTTGAAAATTCAGGTATAGATTTTAAATGCTCCTTAATAGTTAATAAAGGTTTGAAACCACAAAATGCTTCAAAGTCAGTAATTGCAACCGCCATTTCAGGTTTATGGTTATCATCAGGATAATTACTTGGATCTTTTGAATGTAATTGAGCAGCTAATTTTTTATTTGGATGAGCTTGAATTGATAAAACTTTTTCTATAGATAAAACTTTGAAAAGGAATGGTAATTCTGAATGAAGGTTAAATTTAGAGATAATTTTATCACCTAAATATTTTCCAGGATTTGAAGCGATAATGTCTGCTAATTTTTCACCATTATCAAATTTGAATGTTGGTACCTTATGATGAGTACCCATCCATAATTCTGCATATGGTAAAGATTCATCGATAGTTAGTTTTGGATCATTAGCTGCTGCAAATCTGGCAACTGCAGAAGAGGATCCAATTTTACCCCATGCATAATTTTGTGGACCTAATAAAGACAAAAAAAAAACATATTCAGTTAGTATAATTGTTGATAAGATTTAAGTTTTGAAATTAAAAGAGATATACATACCACCAATAACTCTAAATAAATCAGAAGACATGTCTTTTTATGTTTATTAACGTACTAAAACACGATAAAGAACAAAGGAAAGAAAAGCCAGGAAAAGAAGGAAAATGTATGACAAGAAATTTCTGCAAACAGCAAAAGCAAACACCAAAATAAACAACGGAAGATTCGTGTCGACCTCAACATTTACATAATCGTTTTCTAAATTTTCTATTTCAATTTTCACTTATTGTTTGATACTTTCAAGCGCGTAAATCATTTGATCTGCGTTTGTTCCAGGTATTAGAATTATCCGTGGTTATATAGTAAAGGACGTTGATATATATATAAGTAGTAAATAGAGTAAAGTAGATTAAGTAAAGAAAGAGAATCGAGTGAAGGTTCAAAAAAGGATGAATGGTGCTCAAACATTAATTAATGAATTATTATCACTTGAATCGCCATCGTTATTATAAGTGATAGGGTGCGGCATTGAATGAGTACGAGGAAGAGAGTTATTATAACTCTTGTTCAGGTAAGAAAAAAATCTTGGAGAACGATTGCTTAAATTTACATTTGAAGGTGATGTTGATGTTGATGTTGATGTTGGTATGTTGGGTTTAGGACTAGATTTTGATCTTGATCTCGATCTCGATCTTGATAATAAATGAAGTCTTAAATGGGAAGTTGAATTTAAATTTGGATTTGAGTTGGAGCTCAAATTGGAATGCAAATCAGGATACCTTTTTGTATATACTGGAGTTGGTTCGCCAACGTTTAAAACGTCATCATCATAGACACTATTATAACATGGAATTGAATCGAGATTAGTAAAAGAATTATTCGAATGAATTGAAGATTGGAAAGAATTATTCGAAGGTAAATTGGAGTGTAAACTTGAAAACGATGACGAGTTTGAATGTGTTAAAATTTCATCAAAATTGGTAATTAGCAAATCATTTTTACTATTATTGTAAGTAGGAGGTATATTCCAAGATGGCTTGTTTGATAGTAATGCTAAATCAATATTGTTGTCACTATCATCATTATCATCCTTAGTTGCATGGTGACCATCGTTATTATTAAAATCACTATCAGGGTAAACTAATAGTTCAGGAGGAGATTGGGTATAATTATTTTGAATTCCGTTTTGGCCACCATTTTCAATATCATTATCACCATCGTTATTCATACTTTCATTAATAAATAATAATTTCTTACCATATAATGTATAATCGTCATTAGTACGGTTAACTTTACAGAATTTTGTGAAAACTTTAAAATGTTCATTAACATAAAAATTCAATAAAATTTTAGATTTAATTTGTGATACATGGCCATCAACATTAATTAAATTAATGAAAACAATCAATTTGTGCCTTACTTCATAATGTGGAGAATTGGAAATTGTCGTGGGTGAAATAATTGATAGGTCATTAGGTACTGGTAATTTAGCCTTGAGAGCCCATAAATCATTTGATAGATGATTTGATTGTAAATTTGGAAATGATTGACTATAAATTATTCTTTCATCTACAACATTTTGTAACTTGGTTAGTTGAGCAATTTGAAAGGATAATTTCCCTAGTTTTAAACCTTTTATAATCGGTATAATTAGTAAATTTATATTTAAATCTGAACCGATTGGAATATTCTTTTCAGGAATGGTAATTTTATATTGTAATTTACCAGACCAAGAATTTTCAGAAAGATATTCTTCATTTTGAGCTAATTGTAAAGAACTCAAAGTTTTCACCAGGTTAATATGTTTAAAAGTAATTAATGGAGGGGATGGGGTTAAAGTGTGGATGGTGGATTTCAGAATATAAGTTATATCAGCATTTGGGGTTATAATGGATTCAGGTATTGAAGAAGGAATAGAAATTTCAAATGGCAAAGAATAGTTACCAGGTGGTAAATGATAGATTGCGTGGGAAGATTGTGGGAACGGAGTTGAGCCCATGGGGATTTCGGAATTGTAATGCAATGAAAAGCTCGATTCGAGGGGGGATGATTGTCTTGGTGGACCAGCAGGACCCATGGCCCCCACAGATTGAGACAATAGGTTTTCCCAGTGAGCCGTGACGAGCGGGGTGGCACACGTGGAGGGGATGGCGGCAAGCTCTTGCCCACTGCGGGAGAAAAAAGTCTCCACGGTACGGATGCGGACCGTTCCCACGAGAGAGAGGGACACTCCGGTCAGAGGGGTGGGCCGGAGCAGGGAAAACACCACATGGCCGGTTAAGCCCTGTGTGGGAGGGTCTTGGGCATACACAAAGGTGTTCTTGGTGGGGGTGCAGAGTCGGATGTCGTGCATGGAGAGGGATGTGGCTGGAAAGAAGGGTGGTAGGTATAGATAAGTGGTAGACGGCACACTCACTTACTTTACCCAAGTAATAAACTACAAGACAGGGTGTACTTCTCTTTTATACATTTTGCAACAACAATACAAAAAAAGCAATTCACAAAACATTACACAATACGCCGTCGCCTCTTCGCTTGCTCGTCTGTCGCCTGGTCACACTTTCAGCTCTGGCACCCCCTAAATCACAAATCGTGCTTGCTGCAAATCGCTCGAATGTCTTTAATTTCGCACCACGCCCACCATTGCTCCTCCCGCCGCACAAAGAACCCCGAGCACCCACACGGGCACCCCCGCCGAGTACAATGCTCCGAAAACAATGCTGCCTACCGCGGGCGCTGCCAAACAAAGGCCCCACGCCGCTCCAAACACCTCCACCCCCCACACCCCAGCAACAACCATCGGCATTGCGGTGAATATCGTCCCGTACGCTGCCCCGCACATTCCACAGCCACCCACAAACCATCCCGGAACAGACACCGTCCCCACCAACGCAAGCAGCCCAGCACCGCCCACCAACTTCAGCCCACTAACTACATCGTTGTCGCCCATCACCTTGCTTTCCACAACAACCCCCACAACCACCCTCAGAGTTGTGCTCAACACCGAGAAAACACCCACCGCCAATCCAATATCCCCAGCACTCGCTCCAGCGCTCACCGAGCCAATATCACCGATGTTGGCAACAAACACCTCCAACGGACCCGCCAGACAAAACATCGCCCCCAAAACAACACACATCCGAGGATCTCTCACAAACGCCCTGAACTTGGTCTCCTCTACTTCCTCCCGTACTTCGACCTCACGTATTTCTGCCTCTGTCTCTGCCTCTTCATTTCCATCTCCTCCTCCTTCCTCATTATTAACAGCTCCGTAATCATAATCTAGCTGTTCCCAAACAACACTCTTTTCAATACTAACTACCAAACTGCTCACCCAGTTAACCACCCCAACAACAACATACATCCATCCAAGTCCCACAAACACTTCTTCCAACTTCACCGGCCCACGCGACCCTCTGTTTTCCTGCATCACCGACGAAACCACCCATGCCATCACAAACCCACTCAACCCATACAACGTCCCCGGTAAAGAAATCCCCAATCCTTTACGATGTGGGAATACTCTTGCACAAGTGATAAGACTGCAGAAGTATGCACTGGAAGTGCCCATACCCACCAGAAAAAACGCCCCCGCCATAATCCAAACCTCCATTCCCGTCCCTGCACCATCATTGCCGCCGCTGCCATTCCCCACCACCCACGCGGCAACCCAGAACCCCGGACCAACACAAACCCCCACCGTTGCGAGAAGCACCGGCCCATGAACATCACTCGCATACCCCATGGCCGGCAATGTTAGATACAGGCCCATGAGCATGCTCGCTGCAACAACGTTGTTTTCCCACCGTCCAAATCCCAATTTGTCCGCAAAGCCCTTTGTAAATAGTGGGAAAAGCATAACCGCCGCATCCAAAAGACAGGTGCTCAACGCAAGGGAAAAACACAATATTCGGATCTGGTCTTTCGTGAAAACCCTCTGGAGCCAGTGTCTCATATGAATTGTCATGGTGTGTTCTAATCGTGACAAGCCAAAAGTACTGGACCGTCTCATTATTCTTATGTTTAATGTATTTGTTTAAACGTGCGTCTGTATGTGCGTCTGTAGTTATGATACAGTATGTATATATGTATATGTGTGTATGTATGTATGTATGTATCGCTATATATAGGTATATTGTAAATAAGAGATTCTGAAGAATCTACTTTTTTTTATCTACAGACTATGGAAGAGAATCAAGTTGGAAAACGAAAAATGAAAAAAAAAACGTCGCTATGATCAGTTTTATTATATCTCGCCTGTCAATAAAAATCAGAGCCACTACCATCCGTTTCCACGATTTGCTTGTACTTCCCAGGTCTTGCTCTAAGAACTAGCCTGCTTTGATTCTTTACTTGCCCTTGTATAGATAAATGGTTATCCCTTAAACTACCACTTTGAAAAGTGTACCTTCTAATGGTTTAACAAACTTTTTAACCTCTTCTTCTTCATGGCATTTACTAATGTTACTAAACTTAAACTCATTATTTTCTAACTTATTATCCCCAACTTGACTGTCTATTATTCCTTCATCATCTTCAAAAATACTACTTCTTTTTGTTTTATTCATGGCACTTGGTAAAAAATGATTCTTTTTTCCACTGGACGAATCTAAAATTCTACTAAAATTGAGTTTATTTTTATTATCAAATGCTGGCATAAAACTAATACTATAATCAGTTATTCCAATACATATACTCTGATTGTTAACCTTTTTAGCATTTATAAAACAAAAACTACTTTGTAATAAACTGGTTGAGTTAGCTGGGTTTTGCGCCCAAGAAAACAAGCTTGATAACCTATTATTATTGTCATCTCGACTTTTTTTCATAGTTGTAATTAATACAGGATACTCGAAGTTTAATTTTTTGTTATAAAACAATAAGTTGTTGTCTTTTTTGACTAGATATTTCTCAATAAAATGAAACGAAATGTTTTGTTTTTGTAAATATGAAATAGGTAATAAAACATTATAATCTTCAATTTTATAATTGGCATTCATGTCAAAAGGGATAATTCCAGTATTTTGATTTAAATTCAAATCCGCTTTCTTATCATCTTTAAATAAAAAAATACGCCTAGTATTCTTTGGTAATATTGCTGCTCCATTATCAAACGGAATATCCAAGTTTGGAGGTTTAAATGATGATCCCTTAATACCTAATTTTTCTAATGTATTAGTCTTGATTATACTTGAAGATATTAAAATGCCATTGGTTGAATCTCTCGCATATTTTGTTGAAAAATCTTCAAATATTTCATTGTATTCTTCCAATGGAGTAAACTTCGAGTAGATTTTACTAATTACATTATTATTATCTACAGATACTTCTTCTTTCAGTGATGCTTTAGAATTTGGTAGTAATATTGAAAATCCTTTGGGAATTACAACTCCAAATGAAACACTGATTACGTTAATAAATAGCAAAGAAAAAATAAACCTCATGGTATAATAAGTTATTAATTAATTGATTGCTTAATCAAATAAAATGGGAACAGGTTAAGGGAGCAAAAAAAATCAGCTGCCAATTATTGAAAAGCTGAGAAACGTAAACTTTACAATTCGCAGCCAGTCGCTCTAATAAAATCTGATAACTAAATTCTAAATTGTTGTACTGCTCAGCGAATTATCAATAAATTCGCCTGCCTCTTTGATTTTGTTAGCAACATTTGTTATAATTTCATGTTCTTGAATCACACACAATCCAATGTCATTACGTTTACATAAATTAACCCAAACGGCTAGAAGTTTTTCTCACTTCACCCCGAGATTCCAACAGCAAGATTTCACACATTTTGGTTATAAAACTGTTCCAAAAGATCAAAAGGAAAAATTGGTTCATGACGTTTTCTCCTCAGTTGCTTCAAACTATGATGTTATGAATGATGTCATGTCAATGGGTATTCATAGATTATGGAAAAAACATTTAATTGAAAAATTGGATTGTGGTATGAGACCAAATTCAAATGAACCTCTCAATTTCTTAGATGTTGCAGGTGGTACAGGTGATATTGCATTTGGTTTATTAGATCATGCAAGATTAAAATATGGTGATAACTTATCCACTATGACCGTTGCTGATATTAACCCAGATATGCTTAAAGAAGGTGAAAAGAGATGTTTATCAACTCCATATGCAAATTCTCCAAGAATTGAATTTTTAGAGCAAAACGGAGAGACAATGGATCTCATTCCTGATAATTCAAAAGATGTTTATACTATTGCCTTTGGTATTAGAAATTTTACAAACATTCAAGCTGGTTTGAATACTGCTTATAGAATTTTAAAACCTGGAGGAATTTTCGCATGTTTAGAATTTTCTCATGTTAATGAACCAGCATTAGATTATTTATATCAAATTTATTCATTTAGTTTATTACCAATGATGGGTCAATTGATTGCAAATGATAGAGAATCCTATCAGTATTTAGTTGAAAGTATTAGAAAATTCCCAGATCAAGAAACTTTTGCTGGTATGATTAGAAAGGCTGGTTTTTATGTTCCAGGTAAAGGTTATGAAAATTTGACTTTCGGTGTTGCCGCAATTCACATTGGTGTTAAACTTTAATGAATTTTCTATTTATTTTTTATAATTTAATATCTTGTCTATAGAATAAATATTATCGATCATGGAAAGCATAAAAATGATATCTTATGTGTGGTACAATATCAACTGTCAACTTAATCTAACCTCAACCCTTAGCCTCTGTAATCGTTTTCCAAATCGCGAGTATAAAAGCAGCAACATTTCCACATTTCCAATACCATTTACTTTATCATCTTTTTTCCTTCATTTCCTTTACCATCTTTATGCTAGGGCATTACGTGTATCAGTGAGGATTCGTCCGAGATCATGTTTTTGCTAGTTGAAAACTTCAACATGACTGCTTTCTTGTGTTTTTTTAAGCACTTGAAGAATTTTTGGAATACCTTATTTTCTCATTTTATTACTTACTATGTCTTTGACAAGTAAGTAATACTATTTTTTTTATAATTACTATCAATCATATGTATAACTTGTAGTTTACTGTAATCTTGTATTTTGTGTTTTGATTACACATTGTAATCAAGTAATGGAGAACATTGCTCTTTTGAAATTTTTGGTTGAAAAGAAGCTCGTTTCCTCAACATAAAATTGAAAATTCTTCGATCTTCACAAATCTAGAATATTCAATCTTGAAAATATTCTTCACTGTATTCTTCTCTTTTTGAACTGAACCAAACCAACGTACTCCATAATGTTCAAGAAATTTACAAAAGATGACGTTCATACACGTACAAATCTAAAAGCCTCAGTTGCTAAAACATTAAAAGCAAAATTAGTTCAACAGTATCCAAAACTTGAAGAACACATTGATGAAATTATACCAAAAAAAACACCAGTTTCATTATTTAAATGTGAAGATAAAATTCAACTATATGTAGTTGATAATCAAATACTTTTTTATCAACAATTTGATGACTTAATTCCTGAGTTACGTATAGTTCATAAATATTCCGATGCTTTCCCAAGAGTTCAAGTTGATAGAGGTGCAATCAAATTCGTACTTTCAGGTGCAAATATAATGTGTCCAGGTTTAACATCTCCAGGGGCAAAACTACCTGATGAAGATTGGCCTGTTAATAAAATCGTTGTTATCTATGCTGAAGGTAAAGAAAATGCAATGGCTGTTGGTAAATTATCAATGTCAATTAATGACATTAAAACAATCAATAAAGATACTGGTATTGAATTATACGAATATTTAGGTGATAATTTATGGCATTTTAAAGATTAAAGTTAAAAAAAGAATTAACTAATTATATAAATACATTTATAAACGTGTTCTGTTTTTTACTATTTAATCCATGGATTTTATACTTTGTTGTGATTCGTTACCTAATTTAAAAGGTGTGAATTTCCCAGCTTTATATTGAGAGTATTTATTACTTAGTTTATTGGTATTAATTAGATTATGATTGTGCAAATTCGGATCTCTAAATGATGTAAATGTAAACGAATGTTTCAATCCTTCAAACGATGATAATAATGGTGAACCAAATGGATTATTTATATTTGATGCGTCTAATTCTGAAGGCGAATTTAAATTTAACGATGGGATTGATGAGTTATTATCAATGTTAGTCATATTATTATTATTATGATTTTGTAATTCATGTAAACTCATTGTTGATCTAGTCCGTAAGTTATATTTAAAATTATCATTACTTTTTTGATGAGATAAACTTTTACCTTCTTCCATATCAACTAGCTCAACTAATGATTCTTTCTTAACCTGTCCCTTGATATTCCTGATGAACTGTTTTATTGTTCCAAATTTTTTAGTTATTATATAGTAAATAAAACATGATGATAATAATAAAATTCCAAATGGTAAAAAAATGTTGTTATTTGACAATAATTCAACATCATCTATGAATTCATTATTATTACTATTTAAATTTTTTCCATTATCAATTGACGATCCAGGAAACACTCCCACTGATCCCTGACCTGTGATCTGAGATGAGGCATATAGAATCATTTTACCTAATGTCCATGATAATTCATGACCATTTATACTATTAACACTCTTAAATATTGGTTCATCCTTTAGTGTAATATCTTTCGTATTTTCAATATCAACACCTAGTCTTGGTATACCAAAACCTTCATGTAACACATTAACAATCCAACTTGCTTTAAAACATGAAGTTTTCAGTAACTCTAATGTTAATGCATCTTTAAATTCATGATTTTCAAATTGTACATAAATTTCATCCCAATTTGTATTACAAAAATTTTTAGTTGCCTCTTCAAAATCCTGATAATTGTATTCATTGTCTAATTTGAAAACATCGTTTGCTGTGTACCAATATTCACTAACACCAACAAATTTCTCTTGTGTAAAATCAAATGATGGTGCGTGGACCCCATTAAATAAACATGGTTCACTTTTGCATGGCATGTGTTTCAATAATAATGGATAAATGGTTTTCAAACAACCTTCGTATTCCCCGGATCCTGTAATTGAATAAACTTTATTATTTAATTTAACCTCAGTTTTCATTCCAACGGGGGAACATGGATCAACTAAATCATCTTTACCATCACCATCATTATCATAATCTACATTAAACGGTAGTGAATTAATTAAGTTATTTAACTGTCTTACTCTTGCTTGGTTTGCACCAAATCCTAACCAGCTTGAAACGAAAACTGACCAATTAATCAAAGTACCATCATTATTTCTTAAATTCACACTGTACATGTCATCTAAATGTTCGTCAAGCTGGTCTCTATTGCTTGGCACAAAAGCTAATTGAGTTGATGCACCACCCATATCCATGAATCCAAATGGATGATCATCTACTTTGTTTGATAGTTTATCAGTCAGATAATTCAAGGCCAACCAACCATATAAACCTTCAGTATCACCATCAATTACTTGTACGTGTTCATCACAAGGTTTAAGAATAAAATCACTTTTTTCCGATAATACTTTACAAGTTTCCTTTAAAATTCTATTTCTTTCATTTGTTGAAATCAGTCTCATTCCAGCCGTTGCTTGAACAAAAATGGGAGTTGCACTATGCAAATTTACCGGTATAATCTTTTTTGCTTCATCAATCAAATCTTCAAAATGATCATCCCATAAATCATATTTACCCTTTTTTTTACTTGCAAATGTTGATAATCCAGGTTTTGTTTTCTGATTAGAAATTTGTTTAATTGTTGGTAAGCCAGTGGGATTATTCACCGAATCTATTGTGAACTCATAAATTGATGCTCTTGATCCAGACGAGCCAGCATCTATGATAATTGCATAATTAGGTGTTGGTGACATAATTTATTTTATATGTTATCTATGTTTTTAATGATAATATGCTGTTATTGTTGCACATGCTTATATGGATATATCTATAATCTGCACATCGAGGTACCAAAAATGAAAAACTCATAAAATAAAAAAATGAAAAATAAAAATCATGTTAAACAAATATAGTAAGGCTGTGCATGAATCTTAATTATTGGAGCTTATATAAACTTTACGAATTTTGAAGATTGAATTAGATTACTTTCTTTAAATAAGTAAATATATAACTAAAATATAAAAAAATAATAAAAATAATAAAATAGAAACTAAAAGAATGGTGAAAAATTAAAAGAGTAATAAAATAAATGTTTGACTTAAAGCTTACCATATTTGGAATTCATCAAAGAAATCAACACTCTTATCCCAAGATGTAACATTACTGGAAATGACGTTTCTAACTTCATCCATCATTACTGGTGGACCACAGGCCACAATACCAATGTTATTAGAATGCGCGTTTGCAACAGCTGAATTAATAACTTCATTGATACTTGGTCTACAATAATTAACTGTAATATTTGAGGTTTTGGTAACTGTAATCGCCTTTTCAGAATCTGATTCTTTTCCTGAATCAGTACTTAAGTTTTCATTACTTGAATTATCTTCAAATAATTGTTGCAATAAACAAGTTTTAGCTGTACTTTGTTCTTTTGTAATGTAAATGTCTAACTCAGTATTAATCTTTTCAATTAATGGCTTATACGCTCTAACGGTTGCTAAAGTTGGTGCAATCCAAACCGTTTTACCAGATGAAACATTTGCCGCATGCTCAAGAATACCTGGAGCACCTGAACCACCTGCAATTAATAAAGCTTCATCGTATTTCTTTATTGGTGTTGATAAATCACCACCATAAGGACCTTCCATAGAAACCCTCCATGTCATGGTATTACCATTAGCGATTAACTTATTCCAAACTCTTAAAGTAACACCTTTCTTAACTCTAATATATGCACAAAGTTTATCACCTTCAACAACAGTTGTAAATGGATGATTTTCCCAGAAAATCCAACCTGCAAAATAAACGTATGAATAAGTACCTGGTTTATGGAACCACCAAGCTGGTTTTGAAACCTCGACTTTCATTAAATCAGCACCAACAACAGAAATAGTTGCAGCTCTCCAACCAAATGAAAACATACGGATTGCTCTGAGTACTCTATCTAAGAACCACACACAACATGCAGCAATAAGCCATTCTAGCCAACCTAATTCGTTACAATGATACCAACATAGAATTATAAAACATAATGCAAAAACAACATGAATGGTTAAAAAATATTCATAATAGAAAACTCTTAAGGGGTGGAAAGCTTGACCTAAAATGAGACCACAGAAAACAGTTGCAGCAACACCACAAGCAAAATAAGTATCTTTAAGATACTCGGTATAGTATCCAGTAGAATTTAAAGTATAAGCAACAGAGTGAATTAAAGTATCTAATGACATCCAATATGCAACAACTTTATGGAAATGTAAGAAAGTCGAATATGACCAACCAGTAATCCAAAGAAGAAAGTTATTTCTACCTGAAAATAGCACTAATAAAGGAATTTTACCAAATGCCATGATACCAGTTCTATCTGCAAGATATCTTTGCCAAGCATATTCAGGAGTACCAAACCACCAACCTTCTTTGTATCTATAACTAACACAATAGAAAGCAATTTGTAGAGCAAATAAAAACAAATCGGTTATGAATTGAATTCTGTTTGGAAATAAAGCAGAACAGTATTTCCAGCCAACAGATTGGGAAAACTTACCGTTTGAGAATAAAGTTGGAAACAGTATGTGTTTTTGAATAGCCTTTGAAAATGAGGAATTATTCAAAGACCTTCCAATTGAAGTTTGTCTTGAAAAATTGTAAATTGCAGAAATGATAATTAACAATAAGAAATAACCACAAATACCAACTGAGAACCAAGTACCAGAATCTAAGTTAAAATAATAAGCTTTATAACCAATATATTCAGGTCTGATTAAATCAAGATCAGGAACAGTTGGGTTATAGAAAGGAATTGAAGTATTACCAATTTCTTCAATTGGTTTTAAGTATGAAGTTGAATTTAGATATTCATCCCTATAAAAGGTCCAATCATTTGCGTAAGAAGAATATTCTCCACAAGCTTCTGCAGCATATCTGAAGATCTTCTCACGATAAGCTTCAGATTGATCATCAGCCAAGTCAACGGCACAACTTAAAATAGTGCCAGTTGCAGGAGGATAACCACAAATAGCATCATAAAAGTATGAGTAAGGCTTTAAAAATAATGGTGTGTAATCCCAAGCATAATAAGAAATTGGGGTATCACATGTCCATATCTCAGCAGCACCTTTATTGTTTGCAAGCGTCGATTTAATAATAACAGCATCAGATGAGCTTAATAAAGTTAGAAAAGCAGAAGTCAAACTAACAATTGAAAACCTCATTTTTGGGACAAAACTTTGGTTGTTGATTATAACAAATCAATGTAAGTAAAAATGAAAATATATTGATTGGAAGCAAAGTAAAAAGGTTTCAATTATGGAAACACCACTGAATTTATAACATATTCTCAAAATACCAATGTATTCAGCTTATTAGCCAGAAACCTAATTAAAAGTTCCAGCGGAATCCACAACTTTCATAAACCAACTGACCATTCAGAGGGACACAAATAATTTTGACAACATTAAAAGTAGAGAAATCCGGCTTTTAGTGTTAGTTAGAAAAACCCCCAGAAAAAAACCATTTCCCCAGAAAGAGCCGCACAAAAACGTCAAAGACCCTGGGAGATATCGGAGGGGACATTTTTTAAGGTTCTGCAGGGGTTCTAAAGGGCTTTTAACCGGTTATCACTGGTGCAGCAGGGAATCGCCGAAAAAAACTAGACAGTCCCAAAGCTAACACTCATTACGTCGTGTGACTCGTACATCCAATCAGCAACGTAAATGGTAGCAACTGTTAATTTTAAGCCAATCGATGTTTGTCTTGCGTGAGTTTAATCACGAAGTAATCATAAATATTCATTGTTATTTCTAGGAGATAAATTGCTTTATACCATGCTGATCTGATTATTTGATTATTATATATCATGTAAATTATGTACATGTTATTTCCTTATTCATGCTTCTCATTGAAAAAATTGAATGCATTAATAATAGGATTTATCGTACCATACATCCGTGTTTTTTGTACATACATAATAAAGGTAACAATTATTTTCAAAAAAATTGATATCCTACGTTCGTTCTTTTCTATGATCTTATAATATCAGAGGTCACCCCTGGAAAGCATAATATGTATACGGACTAAATTGGGTATTGGCAGTTATCAAAAATGTCTAAATGTTTACATCGAGTAATTCATAGTGACGGAGTACATATGTTAAGTATCCTGTAAAAAGTTTATACAGCCTTTCGAGACAAATTAAATTGAATCATCTTTCACCTTCTTTACCCTTGTTTTATATTACACATAAATATCTTGCCTCTATCGATCAATTACAAAGTTTCTAGCGACCATTAAAATGTTCTGCCAACAAGGAAACATTGAGAGTTCAAAATACATTATTTGTTTAGCGTCTTCAAATAAGGCTTCAGAAGCTCAACACACGAGAAGCTCAGATTACGGTTCCCGTTTTGAAACCCTAAAGGAATACTGCCGTTTTATATTTTAGCTTTTAACTTTCAACAGTCGAAATTTGTGCAGTGCAGCACGTTATCGATAGCTAAAAAAAATAAAAAAAAATGAAAAATAGAGAAAAAAATTTGTCGTTTTTTTTGTCAAATAATTTTTCAGTCTTATTTCTCAACATGAAAAAAAAAATTTCACTTAAAATTTTTACCATTATGATTGTACATATAATTGATTACTTGATTTGCTTGACCTAAAAAGTTATATTCTTTTTATTTTAGTAATCGGTTATAAAACATTTTAGATTAATTAACAATGAGAGTTAAGAAGCCAACATCCAAACGTATGACCACCCGTTTAAGGGAAGGTATCAAAAAGAAAGCATCAGCACAACGTCGTAAAGATAAAAAAAGTGCAAAGAAAGATGTTACATGGAAATCACGTCATCCTAAAGATCCAGGAATTCCATCATCATTCCCATATAAAGACCAAATCATTGAAGAAATTGAACAAAGAAAGTTAGAGAAAGAAGAACATAAACGTTCAATGAAAGAACAAAGACAACAAGCTGCAAAATTGAATAGTTCAAATGATATTGATAGCAATATGATCATTGATAATGAGGAAGATGAAGATAATAGTAATGATATGGCTGCATTATTAGAAAGTGCACAATCTGCAGCAAACGAGTTCAATGGTGAAGACGATCAGGTCAGTGATGACAAAATGGATGAAGAAAGTTATGAAGTTACCGAACATGAAATTGTTTATGATGATGATAATGAAATTGCAAACAATAATGAAATTGAAAAGTCAAGAAAACAGTTTGATAAAGTTTTTAAATCTGTTGTTGATACGGCTGATGTTGTTTTGTATGTTTTAGATGCAAGAGATCCAGATAATACAAGATCAAAAAAAATTGAAGAAACAATTTTACAAACTCAAGGTAAAAGATTGATTTTACTATTGAATAAAGTTGATTTAGTGCCCGATGAAGTTGTTAAACAGTGGTTAGATTTTCTTGGTTCATCGTTTCCAACAATTCCAATTAAAGGTTCAAATGGTGGTAATGGTAACAAGTCGTTTAATAAAAAATTAACACAAAATGCTACTGCAAATCAATTGTTATTAGCGTTGAAAGCTTATGCACAAAAGAGTAACTTACATAGAGCAATTACAGTTGGTGTTATTGGATATCCAAATGTCGGTAAATCTTCAATTATTAACGCATTGACTTCACAACATGGTGGTAAAAACTCAAATAATAAACCTTGTCCAGTCGGTAATCAGGCTGGTATAACACGTACATTGAGAGAAATTAAAGTTGATAATAAGTTGAAAATTATTGATTCTCCCGGTATTGTTTTCCCAGAAAATACTAAAAGAGGTAATTCATTAAAGAGTAAAAAAGATTATGAAGCAAAGTTAGCAATATTAAGTGCAATACCTGAAAAGCAAATTGAAGATCCAATTCATGCAGTTAGTTATTTATTGAATAAATTATCAAAGGATAATTCAATGGCAGAAAGTTTCAAGGAATTTTATAAACTTCCATCAGTTGCGTCAATTGATTTAGATGATTTTACTAAAAAAGTTTTAATTCATATTGCAAGAAACCAAGGTAGGTTAGGTCGTGGTGGTATACCAAATTTACATGCTGCCGCATGTATTGTTTTAAAGGATTGGAGAGATGGTAAATTCCAAGGTTGGACATTACCAAAATCATCATCAAAAGTTGAAGAAAAGAACGTTTCTACGTCAACTAATGGGGTTAAACCACCTCCAAAAGTTGAACAGACTACTGTTGTTAATGAATGGGCAAAAGAATTTGATTTAAATACTTTATTTGCGGATGTTTTCGGTGATAAATAAATAAATAACTACCTATATAAGTGAAGCTAATACATAAATTCTTCAACAAAATTCATTAACAATTCATTTTTTCGTAGCTCTGTAACGTAGTAATGACTTGAATTAATCAAGCATTATATATGAAAAAATTGAACACATTAAAATTATACTTAGATAAAAAAAATATTATATATACTATATATATTAATATAATAATTGGTTAACTATGAAAGAAATCTTTCTAAGTTTAAGCTAATTTATCAATTGTTTGTTTGATAGCACCTGGATTTGCACCAACAACCTTACCAACTAATTCGTTATTCTTAAAGAATAATAAAGTTGGCATGGAAGAAACTTCATTTTCTTGAGCAACAGATGGTAATGCATCGACATCAACTTTAAAAAAATCAACATTTGAATAATCCTTGCTGAATTTTTCTAATAATGGAGAGATCATCTTACATGGACCACACCATACAGCAAAAAAATCAACAACAACTAAGTTTGAAGAAGCAATAACAGACTTAAATTCGTCAGCAGATTCGATAAGTTTAACCATTTTAGAGTTATTTGAGTTAATGTTAGAATTTGATTTATTTGATTGAGGATTCGTAGAATATGGGGAAGCAGTGGCTTGTTTTGTAAGAAACTTATTGATAAGAACAACTATAACAATAAGTAGCAAAAAATGGAGCATGTGTAGAAAAGAAGAGAGAAAGAAGTAAAGGAATAAGTAAGTTTAATTTATAACAAAATCAGTGGCGAATTCGAATCGACGTCCATTATTAATCGCCCTAGTGTGGAAGCTGGACCTCAAAAATGAAAAATGAATTAGAAATCCCGGTTAAAATTTTGAAAATGTGAAGTCGGTTCGGCGTTTTGCAAAACTTTTGGGCCATGTTTGATTATTAATTTGGAACACTGGCACTGTTTATTTTCTATATCTGATTATTAATACAACAAAATTTACAGTGTGTTACATGCTGGAATAAACGTTTGTCGTTAGTTAGTAGAAAATGATCAGATAGCATTAAAAATGCATAACACGAGAATTCGATTAGTAGTTGCATTTAGAACTTCATATTCGCAAACATTACGAGTACTTGTGTCTTGACAATTCGTCTGAGATATTGTGCCCACACTTCCTTGTAATTTGAATGCTATTATTGCATGCAAAATTTAAGTTTATCCTCAAAATCAAGTCTTTCTCTGCCATCACAAAACTAACATAGATTACAAAAACATTTTTTTAGTAAGTCTAGTCGTAATTCCTAAGTTTTATTAAAGCCTTGATCGCCTGAAGTAGTTTTACTAATAAGCTTTTCCAAATTGTCAACTGTATTTATGTTTTAGCTTTTCATATCAATTGACCTTTCTGTTCTATTCACTTAAGAATGCAATCATAATGGATAGTGGTAAAGGAAATGACTTATCTTAATTAACCGGTTAAAAAGTTTTTACGGTTGCAAATTTTGTAGATTATTTGGAAAATAAGCCATGTAATATAAATTCGAAATGAGGAATATTATAGTTTTGGTTCAATGCTGGTTTCACACTTTAGTAATAAAAACAGCCATTGAGTAAGAGATGGTTCTTGGAAATGAAAAACCGTGCATCATTCTTTGTCAAAGGTTTTTTACTTTTTACTTTTTACTTCTTACTTTTTTAGTTTTTAGAAATCCAATCATGTTTCATCTCCAGTTCGCAATTACAAGTGGATATAGATTGAGTTCAAGAAATAGTGTTTTTTAAATGATATTTTTTAAATTTAAAAAATAAATCTTTTCATCCCAATTAATTGAAATGACAGGTGTGCTAAAATATACTAGATTAGATTGTATGTCTTTAACTGAAATTTCTTGACCAGCTTTATTGATAAAATCTTGAAGATCATCAACATTTCAGTAAAGCGTGAAAATAAGTGGCTTTTGCGGATTTACTTATAAACCTAATAATTCTGACAACCTTTGTACTTCTCACATGTTGAATAACAAAGCTAAATCAACTGAGAAATCTAAGACTTTAATCGCTTTGTTGTTTAATGGCAGAGATGCATCTTTTATATTGGGATATTTAATACCTTTGACGTTTGCCATAATTTTCCTAATTAAAGGTTCAATGGCTAGGTTGAATATTAAAGGGGAAATGGTAATCCTTGTCGAACTCTCCTTTTAAATATAATTTCTAATTTTGTTGATTGGATTTTTTTGCATAAAATCCACCACATTTTTGTGTAATAGATGATATGATTGGTCATGGAAAATGAAGATGCCTGAGATAAAATAGATGTAATGAATCAAATGCTTTTTTGATATTATGTGATATTAAATGTTTAAGGTCTTTATTATTGTCACTTGTTGCTATAGATTGAACTAGTAGCTTTGCCGTTTCAATATTGAAATGTATATTTCTCTCTGGAAGCAAAGCTTGTTGGCAAAAACCAATGATTCTGTTTAATAGAGTCATTCACCGCTGAGTAAAACTTAAAGTAATTAATCCAAATGAAGAATATGTTAAGCTTATTGGCTTTAAATCATCAATGCTAGAATTTTTGACGTAAGTTGAGAAGAACTCTAGTAAATGAAGCGTTAAGTTTAAAATTTCCGGCATGGATATCGTTTGCAAGATGAGTAATGATAACCTTGCATTCAGGTCATGCCTGAAGCTGTTGTAAGGTAGCACTTTAAAATGAATGCCATACCAGTTATAAGCGGGCCGATGACAAATGTGTTGTAATACAACTGACTTTGACAGTGTACTTGAGATTATATGATAACTGATAATTAAAGTAGCTATACAAAGGCAAAATGAGTAAACCACAGAAGGGAAATCGTGCTCTTTATACAGGCAGCGATATCTAGAAAACATATTTCAATAAGTGAGTTAATTAGAAACATCTAGAATATCTATCCCTCTGTGGTAAATTATTAACATTAGAGTCAACTCATAACTCTGGCTAGATATTCAAGATTCTCATCTCAACATAGAGCCATAGTTCACAAGTTATTTACTCTGTCTAGTCTATTTTATAGCTTTTTTTACTACCAGACTATCCATTTATCATGGGGCCTATTTTAAGAGTCAATACACTTTAGCAGCTTTCCCTTTTATAGTTAGTTAAAACTAGTTTTTGACGGAGCTGGTGAACATGAGTATTGCGTTGGCAAACCAGAGTAATCTGTTGTTAGGTGTGTGGCTATAGCATTTAACAATTTTATTGCAAATGACTGGATGGCCAAGTTGGTTAAGGCGTGCGACTGTTAATCGCAAGATCGTGAGTTCAATCCTCACTCTGGTCGAGTTTTTTTATTTTTAGGTGAAACTTTTTTTGGTTGCTAAGCTATGTAAATCTAGTGGATAAACAGATAACTAGGTAAAAGAAGAGTAAGAGTAACCTAGTAAGCCAGTTCATTAAACAAGCTTCAATATATCACATTACCTCCCACTGTTAGAACCTGCTCTGTAAACAGAGCCTTGTCCAGAATCAACTAAAGTATTGTCATATTACCCAAAGAAGCAACACTCATTTTCTCATTTGATGCCTCCAATTTTCAATTCTCTCCATTCTTTCCGCATCATCATAATTATATTTCCGTCCTCAGACCGCTGCGCTTTGTCCTTTCTAAGGCCACAACTCCACCAATATCTTCTTTATAATCCATACCCCATTGCACTAACCTAGCTTCTACGTTCTAAGATTTTCCATCCACTGTACTCCAAGAAGTATCCTCTTTTCAACAATTACTACTACACAAAGAGCAACTTATTTGGCCCAATCTGACTCATACAATACTGATTACGCAGCAACTACTAACAATACCATATTCCATCAATACTAGATATTTTGTGTCAATAATTACTAACTAAGTCAATAACTGAAGTTTTCATCGTCTTGTTAGTTATACAGTAATTATTATCTATCTCTTATACTTTGTTGCTTTTCCTAATTCTTCAACCGTCAGAGGAATTTATTCAGTTTGACTTTTTAATTTAGCCCTCTCACTTGAAAATCTAATTATCATATTTTTTTTCTCAAGTTTTTCTTTTTTTTCCTTTTTTTTATTTCCTTCTCTTCTCCTATTATTTTCTTGATCATAACATCATATTGATTAAAGCATTGTTGATATAATAGGTTAGAGCTCAACTAGAATAAAGGATCCAAAAAAAAAAACTTGAAGTTTCAATTACTATTTTCACTACAAGCACGTTTTATTTACATAAGTTTTTTTATAACATGTCATTTTTATCTACATTATTTTGTTGCTTTGAAGCAGAAGATTCACATAAAAGAGAAAATAATCATAGAATTACCAACACTGACATTAACAATAGACCAAAACCAAAATTAACCAAAACTCAATCAAATCTACAAAAAGCGTTAACTCATCAAAATTCAAATTCAAATACTCCACTTTTAAAACCTCAACCTTCAACTTTATGTGCAAAATCTTCAAACATGAGTATAAACAAAAACGGTATTGATAATAATAATACTGCTGCTACTACTACTACCACAACCACTACCACAACTGGTAATAATAATACTATCAATACCAGTACCGCCGGTAAAGACGGCAATTCTGCTGTTTATCCAAATATTGTTCATCCAACTGTATCAGGTTCCTACGGTAACAATATGAAAAACAGTAGCAATAACAATGACAATATGGATATTTCAAACTCAAATGATTATAAAGAAATTGAAATTGTTGATGAAATTTCAAATTCAAAAGAATCATCAGATAGTTCAAAAAATGAAGATGATGCAATTCAAATTCATGAAAATCAAACTCAAAGTACTGATGATACTTTAACTCAAAATCAACATCAAAATCAAATTTTAAATCACAATCAAACCCAAAATCTAGTACAAAATGAAAATGAAGCTGCCACATACAATAACATAAACCCAATTTCAAGTTTAAATTCTAATGATGTAAATGCTACAAGTACTTTTAATTATGAAGAATTGCTGTATGATCAACAATTTGGATTTAATTTAACTGAACTTTTACCAGATCAAACGGTTGCACCAAATGGTTGGCTATTAGATGAACAACCAAAATCTTTACAGGGTAAAAAATGTTTAGTTTTGGATTTAGATGAAACTTTGGTTCATTCATCATTTAAATATGTGAGACAGTGTGATTTTGTCATACCGGTTGAAATTGAAAATCAAATTCATAATGTTTATGTTATCAAAAGACCTGGAGTTGACCAATTTTTAAAAAGGGTTGGAGAACTTTTTGAAGTTGTTGTATTTACTGCTTCGGTTTCAAGATATGGTGATCCACTATTAAATATTTTAGATTCAAGTAAATCAGTGCATCATAGATTATTTAGAGATAGTTGTTTTAATTATCAAGGTAATTACATAAAAAATTTATCACAAATGGGTAGACCATTACAAGATTTAATCATAATTGATAATTCTCCTGCATCATATGTCTTTCATCCTCAACATGCTGTGCCAATTTCAAGTTGGTTTAGTGACTCTCATGACTGTGAATTGACAGATTTATTACCATTTTTAGAAGACTTGGCTTCAAATGATGTTGATGATGTAAGACTTGCTTTAGACATTAATATGTGAAGTTTATATCAATTAACAACAGGATATACATTAAACATTCCTAAAATTTCAAATCTTTTCTATCTATCTAATTAATATCAATCAATTAAATTTAATCTAACTATATTCAAATGTTTAAACAACCAATTGTTTGTTTGTTACATTTAAAATGAGTAAATGAAAAATCGATATCAAATCGTTAAGAATAAAAATAATAAACCAAAAACACAAAAAATAACTTGAACAAATTACACTATATTCATGCATAAAACAAGATTCCATTATATATAAATAAAGCTGTATAAATCTATGTCTGGCATCTGTGTAACTGTCTCCGGCTGGTCCTGAGTCTTACATAAATAAATAATAATTATCTTATTTCAACGTAATGTAAACCAAAATGGAAAATAAACTACCTAGAAAACATCAGTGCACCACAAAGGTTTTAGTCATTTGTAATTTATTGAAATTGACTGGAAACTGGAAATTGACATTACCAGCGATCGATCAATGCCCTTCACTGAAACTTCGATGTTATAGATGTGCAGTCCAACTAACTTTACTAAATTACCTGAATCATTACATTGAAACATACAATTGTATAACGTCACACACATACTTTTTTATTTAATTCGATATTTTCTTATTCTACTTTATTCACGAATAGAACAAAATCACCTGCAATTGCAACTAAATAAGTTACACATTACCACTAAATTTCTACAACTCACATATACTCCCATATACTCACAATGACTACTGAAAACTGGAAAGATAGCCTCAATATCCCAACAAAAGATTTGCGTCCTCAAACGGATGATATTGTAGGTTCAAAAGATGAAACATTTGAAAGTTTTAACCTTAAAAGAGAATTACTAATGGGACTTTTTGAAGCTGGATTTGAAAAACCTTCTCCAATCCAAGAAGAAGCAATTCCTGTTGCACTTATGGGTAGAGATATTTTAGCAAGAGCAAAAAATGGTACAGGTAAAACGGCTGCATTTATTATCCCAACTTTAGAAAAGATAAAACCAAAAGTTGATAAAATTCAAGCCTTAATTCTAGTTCCAACAAGAGAATTAGCTCTACAAACTGCTCATGTTGTTAAAACATTTTCAAGGCATATGGGTTTACAAGTTATGGTAACAACTGGTGGTACATCATTAAGGGATGATATTGTTAGATTGTATGATCCAGTTCATATTTTAGTTGGATCCCCTGGTAGAGTTTTGGATTTGGCATCAAGAAACATTGCAAAATTAGATTCTTGTCATATGTTTGTCATGGATGAAGCTGACAAAATGTTATCACCTGAATTTCAAAATATTGTGGAACAAATTCTATCATTTTTACCACAAAGTCAACCTGGTAAACCAAATAATTACCAATCACTTTTATTTAGTGCAACTTTCCCGAGAACTGTTAAAACATTTATGGACAAACATCTTTATAAACCTTATGAGATCAACTTAATGGATGAATTAACCTTGAAAGGTATTACACAGTATTATGCCTTTGTTGATGAAAAACAAAAATTACATTGTTTAAATACCTTATTTTCAAAATTACAAATTAATCAAGCAATCATCTTTTGTAATTCCACAAATAGAGTTGAATTATTAGCCAAAAAAATTACAGAATTGGATTATTCATGTTACTATTCACATTCAAGAATGAAACAGGCCGATAGAAATAAAGTTTTCCACGAATTTAGACAAGGCAGAGTTAGAAATTTAGTTTGTACAGATTTACTAACAAGAGGTATCGATATTCAAGCTGTTAATGTTGTTATTAATTTTGATTTCCCAAAGAATGCAGAAACTTATCTTCATAGAATTGGTAGATCAGGTAGATTTGGACATTACGGTCTTGCAATCAATTTGATCAATTGGAATGATAGATTTAGTTTATACCAAATTGAACAAGAATTAGGTACTGAAATTAAACCAATCCCTGCAAATATTGATGAATCTTTATATGTTGTCAAAGAACCATCTGCTGTTCCAAGACCTTTCAAAGTTGATGATAAAAAACTTAACGAACAACAACAACAATGATACTTTTTCCTTTTCCTTTTGATTTTTTTATTTTGTCTTAACTTTTTGCCCTTTTGTTACCACCATCATATAGCTTTAATATGATCCCATATTCTTCAATTATAATATATTACAATGTTTAATTTTTGTGTTATTATCATGTTATCAAATATTAATTAATGGGCGAGTATAACTATTTTTTTTACTATTTTTACTTTTCAAAAAATAAAAAAGACATTAGATTCAAACATTTGTTTTTATTCCCATTTTTGTTTTTCTTTTTACCTATGATTTTTCATTAATTGAACTTTTAATTTTTGATTAACTCATCCATTAATTAATTTACCCGTGTTTCAAGATATGAATCACATTAACTCTATTATTTATTATTTCTTATTTCTTATATATATTATACTTTATTTAAAAGATTTTTTTTCTTCTTTTTTCACTTAGTTTTTTCTTACTACTAATGTTTAATTTTGTTGTGTAATTTGAAAAAAGTATGTTTTTTTGGGGATTATTCATATAAGTAAATTATAATGAGTTACACATTGTTACAGTTTATTATAAATAATTGTCCATATGAAATTTGAATATATAGAGGAAACAACTCATATAATGACACCTTGTACGCATGTACATAAACGAGTACAGTTAACAAAATTTTGAGTAATCTTGATAGCAAAGATTACAAGTTTCAAAGTAACATAAAATAAATGCAAAATTAGAATTGCTATTACAATCTAGAAAATAGTAACGGCGATTGGAAAGGACATCTTTTTATATTTAATAACAAATAAAACAATAATTTATGATTTCCAACTGTTTTTTGAACTACTCAAAAGTAAAACCGTTCAACAAGATCATAAACCTGGATCAATTTAAAGTCATTTTGGGCTGTAAAACAGGCAGGTGATAATCGCATTACATTCATTAAAGTTTGGCTTGTAAAACGATAATTCGTAAAAATGACTAGATATACCAAAAACTAAAACTAAAACTTTCCATATCAGAAGGATCCTGATTTGAAGAATAATTTAAAGGATTATTCGTCAGTACCAAAAATAATTGAAACGATAAAGCATCTCTACTTGAGAGGACATAGCAGATTTTGGTCACATGACTATTTCTTTTTCAAAATTTTTCCTTTAAACAAGGTTACTTTCAAATACTATAATATTTAGAAAGTGTTACAGAATGAAATAATAATGATATTGTTTTTTTTTTTTTATTAGCCTTAAAAGTTTATATCGAGAAACAGATTTATACATAACTACACGATATTAATAAATAACTATCTAAAAATTTAATCAAAAATCCGTTATATTGACAAAATTTGAATAGAAAACACAATTCAAAGAAATTGACAAAAACCTATTATGTGATTGTATTGATAAAAATCGAAGGAAAAAGAAACTAATCCACCAATGCAAAAAGCAAATATTGAATTTCAAAGGGATACTCTATAAGATGATTAAAACAAATGCTTTTCAGATCAAGTAATTTGTTGAAAGAAGGTAAAATAAAGAACATGGTTATTAAAAAATAGAATTTTAATGATTGATCTTCTGCTAAAATTTCAATTTTACATTTGTTTATCCAAATGGTAGGAGCCCCATCCTCCAAGTTTCTTAGATATACTATGAGAGAAGCCCATTACAACATAAGAATCGTATATATTTATGAAGTATTATTTATTTTTGAACTGCAATTGGGAATAATGAACATATTATTGTCTTAGAATTGCAGAATTCAAGCTGGGAAGAACAAAGCTGATTGGCTAGTGTTGAGGATTTTTGGTGACATGGATTTTGACCTCCTTGATTTCTTTCTTCGGCTGTAACAACAAATAATTAGATAATGTTTTAAAACGTAGACAGAGCCCAAAGCAAGTGAAATATTAAGCAATGCCCGTGTAGCGTAATGGTTAACGCGTTTGACTTCTAATCAAAAGATTCTGGGTTCGACTCCCAGCATGGGTGCTGGCATTAGCTTAATTTTTTATATAACAAATAGGTTAACCAACCATATTATCACCATTACTGTTATTAACTTTGTTTTTGTTCTTATTTTCTCGTCTCAAAAGACTTTTTAATGCTAAATCAAGAAACAAAAAAATCAGAATTTAGTAAAATAATGGATAATGTTAGAATTTTGCAATTTAATTTATTAGCAGTTAGAAATTTGTATACTTATTAATTATAACTATAAAACGTGGATTTTAGGTTTAATTTTTCTTACCTTTTTTTTTTTGAACAGATTTAATGATAACTAAACCAATAAAAGTTGTAACTAGACAAACGCCAATTATTAAAGCCGTAACAGGTAATGCAATTGCATAGTATCTTGGCAAAAAGAAAGATTGAATAATATTATCATCTGCAAGGAATGGAGTAACAAAAGTCCATGCTGTATAGTACACGAAAATAAAAGTTGCAAGTAACAACATTATTAAGCCAACTTGTTGATCTTGCTATAATAAAAATAACATGTCAAACATTAATGATGTTAGTATTTTATATTAAATGAATAGCACGCATTTTGCTTTTAACATACCATATTGATTGTAAAGTTAGACTTATGGATTCAACTTTTGATGATAAATTGGAATAAAGTGCTGTATCTATTGTAACACAATTACAAAATTCATGTTAGGACGTGTCTTCATGAAAATTCCAGAATTTGAGTTGATCATGGTGCACGGGTTAGAACGATCTCCGGAGCAAGTGTTATATATGCACACTTAATGCAAGCCAGGGAATTAGCAACTTGTTCAGGTTAGTAAATACTCTGCAACAACTATTTCTTGACTATAACTTAAACTATTGATTATATTAAAAATGTAGGCATCCTTGAACCAGAAGTTATATTTCACTTTGTAACGGTACTTGCAATTATTAATTCTGTCGGTCTTTTGCTTTACGGTTTAGGTGTGAATCTAGGCGTCGTCTGGATTAGATTAGACCTACTAGTTCTAGTTCGGAATTCTTAGGTTTTGGAATGTGTTTAGGAAATGAACTATTAGCTACTTTTTAAGCTATCACCTATTTTAGTATAAGTTGTTTGATCTTCTTTAAATGTGGTAAGTAATGGAAGATCAAAACAATAGAATACTCATCAAAATATTCCAATCAAAACTTTTTCTTATATTCAGGACCACTACTACATTATTTATTAAATAAAGACTATATAGGTTTTTTGTATACCTTTTGTTTCGCTAATAGCCCTTCTGACCTTAAATTAATGACTTGAAAAAAAAGTAAAAAGTATAAATTTGACATTCAACAGATTTATCGTTAAATTCGTGGTGTAAAGTCAATCCACCAATCAAAACTTATGAATTCCTGCTGACATACTAAATTTTTAACTCGCAAAAGATAAATCCTTAGAATATTAATTGAATCATAGTAATCTACATTAAATCGATTGACAGTTAATTTAAAACCGTAATCGTCCAGTATCGTGTTTATTCACTCAATGAAGGTTCCATTTTTATGTATCGACACCGTAAAAATCTGTATTTCCGACCTCGGGGACTAAATAGTCCTGTCTTTTTAGTTGTTCCAAAGCTTTTTTCAGCCCCACAACGCCACTAGTTCAAAGTGTTAATCATCATCCAGAACAGTCCAGACAACACCTGAACTATGATGGTAAATATAACTTACGTATTTGTGATTTAATTAAAAGATATTAAAAATGCACGGCTCAAATTTTAGCTTCCCCTCCCAAGAGCGAGTTAGCTTTCTAGGAATTGGACATGTCCTAATTTAACTTGGATTTATATATGAACGACTTTCCTACAAATGTTTATTTTTTTCTTCTGTTTTACTTTGAATTTAAATTATTAACTTCATAAAATCCTCCAATACTCATTAATCAAGATGATGTCCACATTCAGAGCTTCCATTAGAAAAATTAACACTCCAGTTATGACTGCAGTTAGAACTAAAGTTACACTTCCTGAATTAAAGTATAAATTCACTGAATTAGAACCATTTATTTCAGCTGATTTAAACACTTTACATTACACTAAACATCATCAAACTTATGTTAATGGTATTAACCAAGCTTTAGAAGATCAAGCACAAGCAAAAGCTGCAGGTGATCTTTCAAAGTGTGTTGAATTACAACAAAACATCAAGTTCCATGGTGGTGGTTATACTAACCATTGTTTATACTGGGAAAGTTTAGCTCCACAATCAGTTGGTGGTGGTAAGTTACCAGCAGAATCAACTGCTTTATATAAGGCAGTCATTGAACAATATGGTTCATTTGATAAATTAATCAAATTAGCTAATGCTTCATTAGCCGGCGTTCAAGGTTCCGGTTGGGTTTTTATTTGTAAGAATAAGAACAATGGTGCTGTCGAAATTATTCAAAGATACAACCATGAAACTGCACACGGTAACTTAAAACCATTATTAGCTCTTGATGCTTGGGAACACGCTTACTATTTACAATATAAAAATGTTAAGGTTGAATTCTTTTCTGCTATTTGGAACGTTATTAATTGGGCTGAAGCAGCAAAGAAATTTGATGCTTAAATCAATTGTGAATTTATTTAATGTTATTTAGTTATATTATTTAATAGTTTTTCGTTTATATCCACTTATTATTATTCTTAAACATGCCTCTTATAAAACTGCGCCAAAGCCGAACGTAAGCTTAATAGCTCTAAAATATTTATCTTTAAAATTATCTTCAACTAATTCTTCATCACCAACTGGAACACCGTTCATTTCAACATTCATAATAGTTTCAGTTTGTCCTTGGTCCAACTTAAATGTGACTTTGACATAATGGCCCTCTTTCCAACTGCTAATTCTCCACAGCATTTCAATTTCTTTGTTTTCAACTAACTTTAAAATTTTACCTTCAATTCCACCACCAAAAAGTTTGAATTCTGCTCCAACTTTTGGTTCAATTCCACCCGGTGATGATCTTGTCCATGCAGAAACTCTTTGGGGATCTAGCAAAGTTATATATAATTGTTCTGCAGTTGTATTAAATTCAGAACTTAAATTTAATTTTGAAATATTATACTTTTGTGCATATTCGGGTAATGGGGCTGTTTCCGGTTGATGTTTGGAATCACCTTTATTAAAAGTTGTCTTCTCTTTAATTACAGGTTTCATATAGTTTAAATTTTGATTACCTTTTGTAAATGTTGACATAACTTGATCTTGATTAACTTGAATATCGGACCCATGAACATTAATCAATGTTGGACCAAAATCTTCCAAAACCTTTCTAATTTCTGGCACAACTTTACTTCTTATTAAAACTCTACTGGAGTCATCAACTCTATCATCTAAATTAAATTGATATTCATCAGGTTCTGTATCATACATAATTTCAGGAATAATAATTGAACCTTTATGACCAGTGCTTGATTCATAGCTGATTTCTAATGTCATGTCATATAAGGAAATAACTTTACCCTTACGTTGACAAACCTCACAATCACCATTTAGTTTTTTGATTGATAAATTAGTAATATTTGTTTTATTATCGTTTGACGAAACTGAAATTAATTTTAGCTTTTCTTCAAAATAGGCACGAGCCCAATCAATACAGTTTTTATCAACCCAATGCCAATTATTTGGATTTTGAACAACCATTTTGAATTATTTGTGCTAGTTTTATTACTATAAACTTTTCTAATAAAAACTAGCAAAAGTAGAGGATAATTACAGTGCAAGGTTAAAAAATTATGACAAAAACGTCAATTATAAGTTTAAAAAAGCTCCGCGAGATGGAAGCCTGCGAACAATCTTTAGAAATTTCTAGAAGGTTAGTTTCAATAGTTAACTTTCAGACATAAAGCTAGCTGAATTTATACAAAAGATGGTGTGAAGGATGATGCAGAATTTATTTGTATGGAAGAGACATATTAACATGAACAGCTTTATTTTCAGTAAATAGCTCAAGAGCATAAGAGCCAAGTTCCCTACCTAATCCACTCATTTTTGAGCCACCGAAAGGAACATGAATATCCGAATCACCATTTGAATTGATAAAAACCATACCAGCTTCTAATTTGGATGCAACAGCATGCGCCTTTGTAATATTATCAGAAAATAATGCAGCTGCCAACCCATATGTTGTATCATTTGCTCTTTCAATTGCTTCATCAGTGGTTGTAAATTTAGTAATTGCAACAACAGGACCAAAAATTTCTTCTTTCATTATTGTCATATCGTCACTACAATCCGCAAAAATGAAAGGTTTACAGAAATAACCTGGACCATCAATAAATTCACCAGTTAGTAAGTTTGCACCTTCTTCTTTACCAATTTTAACATATTTCTTAACCTTTTCATATTGTAAATCAGAAACCAAAGGTCCAATAACACATTTGTCATCAAATGGATCAGCAACAACTGCTCTTTCATTAACTAAATCAACAAAACCCTGAACAAATTTATCATAAATATTTTCTTGAACTAAAAATCTTGAAGTTGAAGTACAAACTTCACCTTTGTTATAAAATATACCCCAATATGCCCATTCAATTGCCAATTCTAAATTACAATCATCAAAAACAAGAAATGGACTTTTACCACCACATTCCAAGGTAACTTTTTTTAAATTACTTGCACCAGCACCTTCCATGATTTTCTTACCAGTTGCAGTTGAACCGGTGAAAGCAATTTTTGCCAATTTTGGATGTGCTACCATTGAAGAACCAACATCAGCACCAAAACCTGATAGAATGTTAAGGACACCTTTTGGCAGACCAGCTTCAATTGCAACTTTACCATACCATAAGGCCGATAAAGGAGTGATTTCACTTGACTTCATAACAACTGTACAACCCGTTGCTAAAGCGGGTGCAATTTTCCAAGCCATCATCATAAAAGGGAAGTTCCATGGAACAATACCACCAACTGCACCTAAAGGAATTGGTTCAACATAACAAATTTTATTTTTACCTAAAACTGATGAACCAATTAATTGGCCAGTGTGTTTATCAGCCCATCCTGCATAATATTTAAAAACTTCATATGATTCAGCTAAATCAGCGGTTAAACATTCATTCGCATAAGGTTTACCATTATCTAATGATTCAATCGATGCAATTAATTCAGCATCTCTTTTTATAATTTCATACATTTTGTAAATAATATCACCTCTTTGTGAACCAGTTAAATCCGACCATTCAGAGGACTTAAAAGCCGCATTTGCAGCATCGACAGCCAAATCAACCTCTTTAGGAGAAGCTTGATAAATCGAACAAATTGGTTTACCAGTTGATGGATTGATGGATTCAAAAGTTTTATCGGTTTTCACCCATTCATTATTTATAAATAAACCTATAGGTTGTTCAAGGGTTTTACCATTTGGAGTAGTGATGGAAGTGAATAAATGAGACATTGGATGATGTACAGTGAGAAAAGTAAAAGGTAAGAAGTGAAAAGAAAGGACTCTCTACTATATATAAAAATTCATAAACTTTGCTTCTTGCAAAGTGATAACAAATTGGATCGGACTTCCTAATGAAGAAGGTCTAATTTTCAGTTTCTTCTTATAAGCGAACTTTTACCGCTATAGGGTTCGGGGACAAAGATAGAAAGAGCCGCTAAGGGTCTAGTAAACTGCGACGATCGACCGTAGATGGGTTTTTCGCATTTTTGCATTTTTTTTGTCTAAAACATGAATCTGACTTTTACAAATAGTTATGGTTTGTACTTTTAATTATTGAAATTTGGTTTTACTGCAGGCTTCTTTCCATATCATTACAAAATGAGGCAAGTCAACGGACCCCAGAAACATATAAAAACACTGGATACAAAACGAACACACTTCAAAACCGTTCGAAAACCAGTGATTTCAGAATCTATCCTTGACGTTGATTCTCAAAGATGTTATATTTGGGCTATTTTCATCTTGATTCAGGCCTGGAAAATTTACGATTTATACATCATCAACAATGAATATTTTACAGAGATTGGAAATAATAACGTGATATCAAATAGCTCCACAAACTGGTTATTTGTCTTTAAGTTTTTACATCCAAAAGTTGCATTCATTTTTAAATATTTATTTTTTGATAGTGTGCTAATACTTACAATTCCATTTTTGAATATACCAAAACTTTCATTTACCCCCACATTTAGCATAGTGCTTCTGGTATTGTTAAACCTAATAACAGTTTTACTTACTTTCAGTTTTTCAGTAACTTTTTCATCGATCTTTTATTCATTATATAGAATTGCAATTCCTGAAAAAGAATTGGCGATTTTAGAAACTTATGTTGATACTGCTTCAATAGTAAATCAAGCTACACATTTCAAGGGTAAAAAAACAATTAGATATGCCGCTGACTCTTCAATTAGAATTAATCCATTTAATCAACAATTTTGTATTCGTCCAATCTATAACGATAAAATTAAAATTCCAATTAAATTAGAGTCAACATATGATTTACACTACTTACAAATAAATCATCACAGCTTTAACAATGATGATAGTGTGCTCAATTATACTCAAAAAGAATTGAAAAGTTTTGTTGTTCAAGATTACTATAATTCTCCTTATATAAAATATGATCCATCAGTTCTAGCTGATACAAATGTTCAAATTTTAGAAATCCCAGTTGAAAACCCTGGTCATTACTCAATTAGGTTGGCAACTGATAAAAAAGATAAAATCATTCGTTCATACAGATCTGATACAATAATTCCCGTCTGCCCTGAAGCCTCATTCATACAAAAATCCACTTACACGTTAGATAAATGTGTCGATGAAGTAGTTGATGATATAGAAATTACTTTATTAGGTGTGCCACCATTCACTTTATACTATGAAGAAGAAATTAATAATAAATTATCAAAATTACCTCCAACAATTGTTTCCCATGCTGAAAAAATTGACTCTCCATTAAACCACAATAAAGACTTGTCAATAAAAAATTCAAACATCAAGTACCCTGCAAAATATTTACTTGACCTTTCGTGGGCCAAAAGTTATAACATTACCATTCCTGTTGGAGAAAAAAGACTGCAAAAGTCAGGTTCTTATATATATACCATTAGTAAAATTATTGATGGGTTTGGTAATGTTGTAAATTATATTCCTGATCCGAATGATAAATCAACTTTTACGTCTTTTATTTCTCATCCAAAACCAGTTTTAAATCTTGTTGATAATAAACCAATGATTCCAATTTTATTCAATAGTGAAAAATATCTTAATGTTAGAATTTCAAATACTGAATCAGTTCAAAGGGAAAGCCCATTCGATATTGTTTTCAAATATACTCCTAATGACAATGATGGAAATCTTAAAACTGAAATATTTTCTAAATCTTTTGACTTAAGTAAAGGCTCAGATTTGAGAATTAGAGCTGAAAAACCTGGTACCTATTCTATTGAGAATGGTACAAGTAATTTTTGTCCATGTAAAATTGGTTTATCATCTTTAAATATTCTATCTGCTAAACATCCAAATATGGACGTCTCTCTAGATCCAATTGTTGATAATTGTGTTGGTACAACAGGTTTTAAATTTAACTTTGGTTTTGTTGGTAATGTCCCATTTGAAATTGGTTATAAAATTTCAAAACTTGATCCAAATGATTCAAATAAAGTAATTAGAGTTGAAAAAATAAGTTCAATTAAATCTGAATCAACAACTCTAGAATATAATTTCAAACCTTCCAGTGAAGGTTCATACTCAATTGAATTTACCACTTTAAGTGATAAATACTATAAAAATCAAATCCAGTTTCAACAAGGTGAACATAGATATATTACATATTTCAAACAGAGACCAAAGGCGTATTTTTCCAAAAGTCAAAAGGTCCAAAGATTACAGTGTTGCCATGGTGCATCAAAGGAGACAGTTCTCAATATTGAAGGTAAAGCACCATTTAATATCACTTATGAAATTGTTTCACCTGACTATACAATTGAAACATTTACTTTAGAAAACATTTTGGACAATAAAATTAACATCAAAACCCCCAATTTCAGTAAAGGTGGTGAGTATATCTTATCACTGAAACAAGTATCTGATTCAACTGACTGTGATGTTGAATTCAAAGGTCAAGAAGTTCACATTGATGTTAAAAATGATGTTCCTCAAATCGCGTTCCAAAAGAATGAAACTTTTGAAATTATTAAAGGTAAAAGTTTTATTGTTCCATTGAGGTCACAATCCAATGAACCAATTGATTTAGTTTACTTATTTACTTCACCAGGACATAGCTCATCAAAACAGTTTACTGTAAACCGTCATAATCCATCTAAAGGTTTAGAACTATCACAAGAAGGTTATTATAGATTGATTTCGTTTAAACAAGATGGATGTGACGGTAAAATTGTCAACGATTATCAGATTGAAGTCAAATTTTTATTGCCTCCTCAATTAAACATACAGCATGACGATTCAACTAAAAGCTTGTTACATAAAAATAATTTTGAAAAGGAAAAAATTTGTCAAAATCAAAATGATCAAATTAATTTTGAAGCTATTGGTTCGGCTCCTTTCATTGTTAGATATGATATTAAATTTCCTGATGGTAAACTGGATGAAAAAGTTGAGCAAATTAATAGTTCTAAATTCAACTTACAATTAGTTACGAATATTCAAGGAAATTATATTTATACAATCAAAGACGTTTATGACTCCGTCTATACTGAAGAAATCGTAAATTCACTTAAAAGAACTAACAATCATAAATTCAACCCAATTATCATCAATCATGAAGTTTCTCCATTACCAATTGCTACATTTTTAGAAAATGGTCATAAAATTCAAACCTGTATTTTTAATTTAGATGATATTACAAAATTACATCCGATCAATGTACAACTTGAAGGAATCTTACCAATTACCTTAAAGATTGACGTTTATCATGAATTTGATGGTGTTTTGGAAACTATTGAACTAAATGATTTGGAAACTTCAATTGTTAACCTATTAACAGTTTATGAATTTATTGGTATCGGGACTCATGTAATTTCGATTAATCAAGTCGTTGATGCAATTGGTTGTATTTCAGACGAAAATAGTTTGCATGATGAATCAATTACAATTCATGTTAGCGATGCTCCAAAAATTAGACATTTGATTGAAGAATCTAATCAAATTGCTGATTTTGATTCTTTCAAAGATTCTAATTATTACTGTGTTGGTGATCAAATTACTTATATGTTAAATGGTATCCCACCATTTAATATTAAGTATGAATATAATTCCGTTGATCAACAAGTTAACATTCAAGGTAACTATTTCAAGCGTAGAGCTCCAAGTCCTGGTATTTTGAATATTAAGTCCCTTTCTGATTCCAGTGCAAAAGATTGTGCAGTTGATTATACCGATTTAAATAGAAAGGATCTAGAGGCAATTGTGTATGATTTACCATCTGTTGAAATTGTTCAAGGTGATAATATTGAAGAAGATATTCATGAAGGTGAACAAGTAGAGATTAAATTTTTATTAACTGGTACTCCACCATTTAAATTGACTTATATTCGAAAAGAATTAGATGATTTATCAAAAATTGTGGAAACTGAGATCGTTGAAGATATTATGGCTAATGAATTCCATATAATGGCTAATCTCGAAGGTACATATGAAGCTATTGAAATTCAAGATAGATATTGTGTAGCAAGAAATCATAGAATATAAAATTTAGATTAATATGTACAGTTTGATATTCTTTTTGTAAGTTTAGTTAATATTTGTTAGAATAATGAAGCATTCTAATTATTATACTATAGATGGGATTATATGCGTACCAAAATTTTTATAGAAATTATTCCAACTGATAAATCTGTAAATCATTCAAAACAGGCTTTTCACCTTTGATCTGATGCGATACTTTATTATACAATTCTAAAGCACCGGTAATAATATCAGTAGATGGTATCCCTGATCTATTAATCCATTCTTCATCAGCAATGACTTGACTTTCACGAAGAGCCTTTTTTAGTGTATACTCAAATGATATATCTAGCTTATCGTTTGTTGTATTTTGCGAAGATTCTGAAATCTTTGGTAATTTAATCGGAGATTTTTGTTTGCTTATTTGTTTTACACTTTTTACTGGTTCGGGTATATGATAAGTAGCAAATGAAGATATCGCCATTTGTTTCGAACTTTTTGGGTGGTTTAGTTTTTGTTTCTTTTGTGTAAGTTCTGGATATTTATTTGAGATGACAGTTGAACCTACAAGTTGTGCTGATGATTTTGGATTTGAATCAACTAATGTGACATCATTATCAGTCGCAGTTTCCTTAGTTTCTTTGGAGAGAGTTGCTGCATCCGATGGGTTTGATATGTATATATGATTTGAAGATATGTTTTCAGGTGTGTGTAATTCTGATCCATGTTGTTCTGTAGTTCCTGTTTCGGATGATATATTAGGCGTATCATAGACAGTCCTAGACCAATCATGGTCATTCTCACTGTCATTATCATTATTTTTGGGAAGGTCAAACTCTGGTAAATAATCCTTGCCATTATCGTTCGCAATTTCTGTCTCTGATATATCATTATCAGCTATAATTTCATCTGCAAAAAAATTATTTGGTGTGGTATCTTTTGCAAAAATATCTTTCACTGTAGTATCTGAAACTCTTTCTGCTGCACAATTATAGTCCTTTTCGTTAGTCACTTTCTCGATTTCAAAACTTGGATGGTCTTCTGGACTCTCATTGATAACTGGGTTTTCGTCTAATACAGCTTTCTCAAAAATGGGTTTACCGTGATTATTTTTATTTGCGGTATCAAGATGGAAAAAATTATATTGCTTTTGAACATTATTCAAAGTAGAATCCAGTTGTTTAATAAATGATTCATCATCTGAAGATTCATTTAAAAAGGGTGTTTGCATTTTATTCATGTTTGATAACTCATCAGTATTTTGCAACCTCAAAACTTCACAGTTATTAATGTCAAAACTCTCAATATCCTTCTTGTCATGATCAGAATAATGTTCTTCTTTTACAATATTGAACAATTTATCCTTAAACAAATCAAAAACTTTCTCTTCATTGCTTATAATTATATCAGATTTTTCAGGTTCAATATTAAAATCAATCATATTTGATGGGATTTCTAAATCGATACACCACACTGGAGGAATAAGCAGACCGTTATTACTATAAGCTTCATTGACCTTATATAGGATGCTTTTACCAAATGAGAGCTGTAGATTCAATGGTCTATTATTAACAGTTAAAACTTTCATCCCATGTTTTGTAGAATATTGTAATTGCATTTTTGGTAATATTGCAGTAACTTTAACAGTGAATGAGCCATGTGCAAGTCCAGTAATTTCAAGTTCAAAATTTGATTGATATATCCAACCTTTCTTTTTAATATCTAAAATTTCATACAAAAATTGTACTTTGCTTTCTTTATTTGAATATGTTTTGTTTTCACCACTGATTATTCTTCCATTAGGGGCAAGTTTAACATATTTTAAGTGAAATCGTATATTTCTATAAACTAAAGCAAAAGTGATAATCAAATCTTTCATTTCTTTTATCATTTTATGCTTTTTCTCTTTTAAAAAATTGTGTCTAACTGGAGTTGATTTGAAAAGTCCAGTTACTTTAACAGTTGTACCAATAGCACCAGGGGAGGATTTTGTACTTGACTGTTGCAACCCAGAGGTATTTACAGACCAGGTATCTACCATCAAATCATCCCTTGTCTTTGTACTGATTGATAAAGCGGTAGACAAACGTGCAATAAAACTTAATGCTTCACCACGAAACCCACAAGTTGAAACACCACTTGAAAGTTGATCAATAGATTTTAGCTTTGATGTTGTACAGTTCAGACACATCAAATTTCTGTCTTTCTTTGAAACGCCAGTTCCAGTATCTTTAACCAACAAAAAATCTAAACCAGCAGATTCCTTATCAATTTCGACGTAGATTTGAGCATTTATCTTTGCATCTTTGTTATGCAGTGTATTTATCGTGTCCTGTTCGGTTATGGCATCAATTGCGTTTTCAATCAACTCTTTTAATACCGAAACTTGTGATTGAACAGAACTTGTAGAAACAATACTACCTGAAACAGACCTGGGTAGTCTTTGAATGCTCATGGTGGATTATGCTGTCAATTGGCCCTTGTGCCAAAAGCTACGGGATAAGATCAAACAAAGACACACAGCAAACAGCAAACACCGAACACCGATCGCGTTCAGGGTTAAAACCTTCCAAGTCTGATTGGATGTTATTGTTTCTTGTTTGTTCTTTTTAACAAGAGTTTGTTAAATAACCATCGAATGAACCTGGATATAAAGAAGCTGATCAGGTTTTTGGGCCCGGGTCTTTTAGTTTCATGTGCTTATATTGATCCAGGAAACTACTCTACATCCACAGCTGCAGGTGCACAGTTCCGGTATGCACATTTATTCTTTATAATGATAGCCAACATGTTTGCGATTGTTTTACAATGTCTCTGTATTAAATTAGGTACAGTTACAGGACTTGACTTAGCTGAAAACTGCAGGAAACATTTACCGCCGTGGTTAAATATTACTAATTATATTTTGGCTGAAATTGCTGTCATTTTTACAGATTTAGCCGAAGTCATTGGAACTGCAGTGGCACTTAATATTCTTTTTAACATCCCATTAAAATTTGGTGTTATATTAACCATTTTAGATGTGCTGGCGATTATTTTTGCTTATAATCCAGATGGTTCAATGAGACATATTAGAAAGTTTGAAATTTTTGTTTCAATGTTAGTTATTCTTACGTTTATATGTTTTGTGATTTTGATCACCAAAGTTGATATTGAATCAAAATTAGAAGTTTGGGAAGGATTTTTACCATCAAAGCTTCTCTTCAAAGAAAAAAATGCAATTTACCTTGGTCTAGGAATTATCGGTGCAACGGTTATGCCTCATTCAATGTATTTAGGCTCAAATCTAGTCAAGCCAAGATTAAAAGAGTTTGATATCAAGTCTGGTTCTTATTCCTTACATGAGACAGTTGGTGGATTATTTTTTCATAAACCTTCGTTAAGCGCAATTAATTATTGTTTAAACTATTCTTATGCTGAACTTGTTTTATCACTTTGTGTTATTGCAGTTTTCATCAATTCATCAATTTTAGTTGTATCTGCGGCTGCATTGTTTGGAAAACCCGGTGCAGGTGATGCTGATTTAGTTTCTATATATGACATGCTCTGTGAATATATCTCGAAGGAAGCAGGTCTTATATTTGCATGGGCAATGTTTTTTTCAGCAATTGCAGCCGGTGTCATTTGTACAATGTCTGGTATGATTATTGCTGAAGGTAGCGTAAATTGGACATTCAATCCATTAGTTAGAAGAATTTTCACAAGGACAATCAGTATCATACCTTGCCTTTTCATGGCATTGTTTTCTGGCAGAGAAGGTGTTGCATCAATTTTAAATTTATCACAAGTGATTCTTTCTTTAATTTTACCATTTGTTACAGCTCCATTGCTTTATTTTACTGCGAATAAAGCTATTATGTCTGTCAAAGTGTGTTCTCGTAATGAATCAGAATTAATCACAACAGAAAATACTGCATTAATAAATGGTAACGATGATAACAAAACTGTTGATTTTTCAAATTCTAAGACCATGAATGTTTTAGGATTCCTTTCCTGGTTTACTATTGGTTCTTTAAATATATATTTAATTATTCAATGGATAAGGGGGGAAGATATCCATTTTTGAATTTAGTATCCCTTTCCTAGATTTAGCATATTTACATACTTTTATAAATTAACTAAGCAAATTTTAAAGTTTTCTCATGCCCATGTATATAAATAAAAAATCATATTTTTTTCCTAGAAAACTTTAAACGTTTTACGCTACAAACCATTCTGCCTTAAGAATTCTTCTTTTTATTTTAAGCAGACTGATCCATCAAATACCAAGAATGGATACTTACTCTTGGAATGACAATGATTCACATGTGGATTTGGATGCATTAGACACAGATTCTGAAATTAGTGAGAATACGGACTCATCAACTGATGAACAATCACTGATTTCTGACTTATCCGATCGTCAAAGGAAGAAATATTTGGATAATAAAAACAGTAACAATAATTTACAGAATAACTCAAGGGATAAAACTGTACCAAGTAATTCCAATTTGATGTCTGTTCATAGAACAAAATCAAGGAATAATAATAATAGCTTCAGTCAACGAAAATCACCACCGCAAGTACAGTCAGAAAGTAGAAAGCAAATACCATTGATACAAAAAGTACCTACTGATAATTCATATACCCAATCAATACCCGCAACAAGAATTTCGTCCAAATCATATGATCCATTTGAAGGTGGAATGATATCAGGGCAGTCATCTGCTAAAAATCAAAGAACAAATACAATTACAAATACTTACACAAATTCAAGTGACAATAATAATTTTTATTCTGACAATTATTTTAAAAATGAACACAATATATTTGCAAACTATTTACATGATGTTGAAGAAGATGAATATGCGGACCATAGTAATAATGACGATGACTACCCAATTCCAAGTAGTAATATTAATGATGATACTTATTCATATGATTACATTTCCAATGTTAAAAAAAAAACAGGAGATAAATTGAAAACTATGTGGTCTATGCCAATCCAAAACGAAAGACAGTATAAAGATTTGCAAATAATAAGTGAAGTTTCAAAATTACAGAATTTAACTTTCTTTTCTGAAAGTTATGTTAAGAATTTGGAGAACTTGAAAATTTCTCAACTAGGCTTACTAATTGATATGGTTAAATTAACTGATGATTCCTTTGATGAATTTTATAACATTTGGAATAACTTCAATCCTAATGAAAATGAAGATGCTGATGAAGGAGAAGTGGATGAAGCAGTAGATGAAGAAGATGTGGGAAAAGAAGAACAAGAAAAAGCAAAAGGAAAAGAGAAAGAAAGAAAAGAAGAAAGTGATGATAGTGATGACGATGTCACTGGAGCAAATAAGAATCAAAGTAGTCCAAATTCGTCAACTGAAAGTAATACAACTTCAAATTTATCCACAAAGACATTAGATTCCGAAAATTCAAAACATTATTCACCTCATTCATCAACAGTTTCGAACAAAAACATTAAAAACGACCAAAATATTAATGACAAGGTAGTCTGGTTTGATATTAATAATAGTGAAGGTTTTAAACTAATGGAAAAACATAAACAAGATATTTTGAAAGATCTAGATAAAATTAATGGATCAATTGACCAAATTGATTCTTTTACAAAATCGATGTGGACTGGTTTATAGTTCGAAATAGTAATAGGTATAAAATATAAAGTAATATACAAAATTTTGGGCTAAAGTTACAATGAAAAAAAAGAAAGATTAAAAATACTTTCAAATTAAGAAATCTCTATGAAAATGGGAACGAATGTACTAGAAAAGTGTATTAGAGAATATGTTCATGCATATAAAAAGTAGAAATTTGTGTATAGTATGATATAATGAAACATTTAAATAGCCTTGTCTAACTTCGGTATAGAGTTCTGTAGGCCCATACACACATACTGCCAAAAAAGGAGAGAAAAAATGAATCAGAGACAAAACAAAGTATATCATTAATTGAAATATAATTTGGAACAAATTTCTTGCATGTCTCTATTATTAATCATATACTTCACCAATTTATGCAGTTAGAGCATCTATTTGAGTAGAATCTTTTGTTTCGACAGGATCATCAGCTGTGATTTCTGGTTCTTCTTTTTTAATAATTAAAGGATTTTCCCGTTTCTTGACAAGAGCAGTAAGACGAGCTTCGTTCTCCTCCTGTTTTTCAATAAAAAATGCAGTTGGAACAAACTTCTTTTTGATTTGAGTAATTTTACCATTGGGCGGAACTTTAGGTCTATTATTTCTTTGTTTTATTGGCAAATCATCATCTTCAATCAGCACTAAATCTTGTTCATTTTCTATTTCCGTGAATGGTTCTTCTGGAGTTTCACCATTTTGAATTTGTGTTTGATGTTTCTTTAACAACTTACCATATAACATTTTAGATTTAAAATAAAGATCCTCGTAAAATGGTTGTAAAATTCCAATTTGATTTTTGATATCTTTTTCACAAAGTTTAGGTATTTCAACTTCTTCGAAATCTTCATAGATTCGTTTTGACATCTGCTTATTCATTTGACTAAACTGTTGCGATAATTTAGACTGAAGTAAATGTAATGGTATATTTGAGGTCAACAATCCAAACTCTTTATCCAAGCCCAACTCTTTAAATCCAAAAAAATCATCTCCAATTTCATCTGAAAATTCACCATTGACAAATTGTTCAGAATCGTCATTAAACTGGGATTCACTTAATTCTTGCATACTTGGTCTTAATAAATCACATAAAAAATTTTCTAATCCATATTTAAGATCAACTAATTTCTTGTTTTGTTTAGTCAATTGCTCTTTATAATATGCGTATATATCGTCCGATTTTTCAACCCCATTGTAATTCAAAACAATCTGAATGACGTCTTTACAGGTTAATTGCGACTTGCCATTGCTCTTTATTTTGTTAATAGATTTAGATTCTAGATGAAGTTTCATCGTTTTACCCAAATTACAAATATAATCTTTTGTAATTTGAGTTAAAACTGCTGCACATGAAGAGGTCGTTCTTTCAAATCCATTCAACATTACAAGCGCAGAAATTGATTTGCTGAGCGCCTGCGATGCAATTTCTTCAGTCATTTGATCTCTTGTTTTTAGTTTTGACATCGGATCAATATCTTCAAATTTAATCCTTGGTTTATTTGGCGCAACAAATTGCGACTGATGAACAAATTGTGATGTTTGCATTGTTCTAATCAAATTAATCTTAAAGCAGATTTTACGAATATCTTGCATTAATGAAATATTTTCTAAGATTAATCCATTTGAGCCTATTAACTTGACCTTTAAGTTACTTTCCGGCAAATCATTTAAAGATTTACCTTGTGATATCATATCTTCTAGTAAATGTTCTTCAACTTTATCAAAATCAACGATCTTGTGATTAATTTTAGGTATACCACCCGCAACATCATATTCTATCAGATATGGATCATCATTTTCATCAAAATATTTCCTATTTCTATGTAAAACAATCTTTGATTCATCTTCAAGATAACATGAAAAATTATACATTTGACTTTTGGTTCTAATCGTTGCTTCTGTATCAGGTTGAATCTTATTTTCCTTAAATAATTTAGCCCTTTCGTTACATAGCTTATATCTTGTGTTTGATGTTAGTGTTTTCCAAGTCGATATCTCTAGATCATCATTATCATCATTTAAGTCTTCATTAATATGTTGATTTTCATTAGCATTGTTATCAATAATATTTTCATCCTCCATATTGAAATCATCCTCATCATCATCTGCAGTTGGTGCAACTAAAGATGCAACATCTTCATCACCACCAGCAACATTTGCTGACGTGGTGACGTTGTTTGTATCATCATTATTCGTTACAGCAGTTAAGGTGTTTACACCAGACGAGGATGGTAGTGGAGTTGCAATAGAATTTGGTGTGCCAATTTTACTTTCAGTAACTGAATCATCAATTGGTGTCTCCGCAACAACCGAACTTTCAACGGACTCTGTATTTTCAATATTGTTTGCACCTTTCCTACTTTTTCTTGAAGTTTTATTTCCAACTCCTATTCCTGATGTTCGTCCAATTTTAGAATTTTCATCCTTTTCCTTTGCAGCTAATTCTGCAGCTTCTTTTTCAACTTCTGCTCTATCTCTTATAGTGATATCTGGAATCAAAGGGATCAACATCCACGTTTTCTTTCTCATTGCAATTGCATCAACTCTTAAATAATGCTTAGGATCTGAATTATAAGTTAAACAGTTTTGCCAAATTAAAAGTAAATCGTCGACAAATTCTTTCTTGTTTTGATATTGCAAAGTTTTTAATTTCTTCAAAACAGTATTTAAATCCATTGGTGTTTTAATAATTGAGTAGTAATTAGGTGCTTCTCTTTTAGAAACTCTATTGAGAAATGGCGTTGAATGCTCAGTATATCCCCTTAATTCAGTAACAACCTTTTCACAAGCTTCATAAAGCTCCTCTTGTCCAATTCTATTATAGTTTGCCCATTTTGATCTATTTTTTCTGACATCCATAATTAAGTTTTTTAATTCAACATCAGTTACTGCAAGCTTGGTTCTGTTATCTTCAATCTTTTGCAATAGATTTTTTAATGATAGGTTCGCAGCACCACCTAATGACATTAATTTGTTAACTTGTTTTGAGTCTGAATCTTCAACTATTTCCTTTTCATTAGAATTATCAGACATTTCTAATTGTTTATCACTTCTTTCCAATTTTCTTTTCTTAAGAATATTGGGTAAATCATTTTCAAATCCATGATACATTTTATTGAAGTTTTTAATTAATTTAAGCTCATTTTGTTTTTCAATACTTGACTCAATTGCCGAAGACGTACCTAATATTGGATGCACCATTTCACCAATTGCTTCTTCTGCTGCACTTATTTCTGCAACCGCTGGATATTCTGGCTTTTTCAAAAGTTCTTCTTTGCTTATTAGAATTACATAATCTTTTGTTGTCTCATCTATTATTAGACTTGAAATGTTTTCATTATCAGTATCACTCACCTTATCAGCTGATTCTTTATCTATTTCTCCTTTGTCATAATCATCTGCATCTTCATCTTCCTCTTCATCATAATTATCATCCTCATCATCATGCTCTGTTTTTGTATTATTATTTTTTGTTAAAGACTTACTATTCAAAGGTTCAACCGCTTCCTCAACATTACCTTCAAGTAATTGGAATTCTTGAATTGATTCATAATTATCCTCATTATAATAGTAATCAATAATTTTTTCATATAAAAGATATCGTATAGTTGCATTCAAGTTTCTCAAACTTGAATATCCGGGTTTCATATACATGTTTTCATTTGAATTTGAATCATCTCCTTCATCTTCTGTAAATCTTAATATCAAAGAACCTTTCAAAAATGCATTCCAGATAATCTTGACGTTAGCAGCATCGTCTAAGTGTATTAAATGATGAAGTAAATTGAACTGTTGTGGTGTCAAATAGCAGTTGAAAAAACCGTTTTCGTAAAGTTCTTTAGTTATACTCCATAGTTGCCTTTCATCACCTTGTTTAAACACTTGTAACGTTCTCTTTCGTTTCAAAGACGTCATTTTCCTCTTCGGTGATATGTAAATCTCTAATTGTGAGGAACCGGAAAAGAAAGTATGATCATCTGGAAGACTAACCTTGAACGAGTTGAACAAATTATGTACACCGCGTGCAATATTTATGTCAAGTTTTTAATGTAATTAAATTTTATGTTGAACCAGAAATCGGTCTTCGTATTTTATTTTATATTCAACAAGTTTGTACAGTTAATTAAAAGAAATGCCCGATTTTGTTGATAGAGTGTTTAACTACACTACAGTTGCTATTCAAAACACAAATTCTGTACTTCAATCAGGATATTCAGCTTCTAAAAACGCCTTTCAGTGTTCATTTGATGCATCTAAATCAATTAGTGATACCGTGGTAAGTGGTGCAAAAGGAGTATATGGCACAATTCAAGATAACGTACCAACATCGCTCCATTTTATGAGTTCTAATTCTGCTAAACCTGTTGATGTAACAGTTTCTAGTTTATTATATCAAAATGTATCTGGTTTTGCGCATAAACATACCAAGGCGATAGGTTTAGGTATTTCATTGCCAATTGTTGGATATACATTGTTTAAAACCTACAGATTTTTTGCTCCATATCAAAGATTTGCAAATAGATTAAGCGGTAGACATCGTTATGAAGTTATACTCGTTGTTGGTTCTATGAATTCAACATTTGTTTCCAAATTGGTTAGCGACTTGAACAATCGTGGTTATGTCGTCTTTGTTACAGTATCCGATGAAGAAGAATTGAAATTAGTTGAAGAAATAAATGACGATGATATTAAACCATTATTGGTTGATTATACAAATGAAAGTAGTGTTAAAAATAGTCTAATCAAATTAGGACAATTTTTAGATACAAGAATTCCAAATTTAGTCGATGAAAGTTATTATAATTTTAAAGGAGTTTTAACAATCCCAGATTACTCAAAATTACCAAAAATTAAAAAACTTCATGAATTAAGTGCAAGAGAATTTATGCGTATAACGGAAACTTATTTCTTGAAAATTAACAGTTTATTGAATAATGGTGTTTTAACATTTATACAAGAAAGTAATTCACGTAGAGAAATTGTTGAAAGTTATAATAAAGAAACCATTCAAGGTGGTCACGCAAAACTTTTATTTATCAACTTTTTGGTTGTGCCAAGTAATGATAATAGAAGATTAGTTCATAATTTAGCACTGGATATAAACAAAGTGTTCTACAATAGATTGTATGAAGAAAATACAGTTTCTTTTAAAGAATCCATTTTGAGATCTTTTAGCAAACCTCAAGATTTAACGAAAATTGATATTTCCTCATTAGACATTGTATTACATAAAAACCATAACTCTGTCCTTGTTGATTATCCAAGTTTTCAAAACATCAGGTCACAATTTACAAATACAAAACTTACACCAAAAGATATTCACCATAAAATCTATGATTTACTCAATCAAGATTGGTTATTCAAAAATTATCATTTGGAGAATACTTAATTTGAAACCAGATTTATATCTAATACTATTATTAGTGCATGTTTATGTTATTGTATACCTCAACAATTTTCAATTGTTTTTTTTATTCCCTTCTGTTACGCTTATTATTATTATTACGATTGTTTATACTATGCTGTTATTTACTTACGTAAGTTTCGTTTTTTGTTTAATGTTTATTTGAGTTCATGACATCTATTAATTGTTTAACAAAGATATTTTACAAAGTTTAAAATTATTTGTATTTTACATGTTACATTCTATTGTACACTAAAAGTCACCACGAGTATGGTTAGTTAAGAAATAATTTTACTTCTTGTAACAGTATGATTTTCAACTGTACCAGCAGTGAAATCAGCAATAGATAAAACCCCCTTTCTATCCAAAACATATAACTTATAACCATCAGAATCAAATCTTATTGATGCAGATTCTTTAACTCTTGACGCATTAGAAACTTCCAAAACACAGGCAACTCTTTTACTATCATTATCATCCATTCTCGGCGCAGTCATTATATAAACATTACCATTTCTATTTATATAAGCAACACTGTCACCTCGTGGAGATACACAACATTTATGAATGGTTGAACCAACTTCATCAACTTTCATTAACAATTTTGGCTTTGCAATACCGTCTGGTCCAGAAATTGAAGAAAGATTTGTATCAATTATTATCGGTTCAGAATTATGAGACAATGAAGTAATTGTCATTAATCTATTATCAGGAAAGAATGACATATCAGTTATACCTTCACTATCCAATGAAGTGTCTAACCTACGTTGTGATTTCATAACCAAGGTTGGTTTTAATGGATCAAATAAACTAATGATTAAAAATCTTGATTCCAAAACAGTTGCAACTGAAAGTAAGGTTGAATCTGATGAAAATTTCAGGATTCCAATTGGGTCTCTATATGGTAATGAAAATGGATGAGTTGAAACTTGAAATGGGAATTTTGAAGTTTCTAAAGTTAATTTCAAAAGTATGATGACCGCCTGCTCAACTTGAGTATATTTATCTTTTCCTGTAATCCCTAATGCAACATAATTCTCATTTGGTGAAACATCAAAACATCTAATTGGAAATTTACATTGGTATGTAAACAAGCATTTTCCATTTTGATTTAAATCAATTATTCTAATAAAACCTCTTGTGCCCGAAATAATCAATAAATTTTCAGTGATTTGACAGTATAAATGTTCCCAATTTTCAAGTAAAGTAATTGATTCGGTTGTATTATTTGAAAAATTGGAATTTGAAATTATGTGATCTATTTTAACCTTTTTTAGATGTTCAAAATCAATACCATAGGAACCATCATATTTACCACAGCATAATAATTTTGGTTGTTTATCTGGTTTATCAGTATCCATTGTATAAACCTCCCATTTTTTTTCACTCAACAAAACCAATTTTGTCAAATTTGGTGATAGTTGAGTTTGAAGATATAATCTTGTTTTTAACAAAAAATTGGAACTGTGAATGTTAAAAGTGTAAACCCTTCTGAAAAAGGGGAAGTTTTTAGACAATAAAAACTCTTTGTTTGGTTGATTTTTATTTGTAAGTGGGAAGTTAATGTTTGGAGTTGAACTTGAACTTTGATTGGAAGCGTGTGCGTTGATAATAGTATTTGAAGGGTTGTTGTTAGATGTTAGTAAAGTGGTTAAATTGGACGTGTTTGAAAAGGATTGCTTTGTTCTTTGCCTATGAATCGAACCCAGTGACGAAATCACTGACGTGTTAGTTGGTGAATGAGAACTTGGATTTAAAATATTTGAAGATAAGTGATCATCCAAGTAATAGTCACGAGGGGATGATGTTTTTCTATTAAAATTAGCAAATGGTGGTGAATCATTAGAATCAACAGAAGATAAATTTTGCATTTCTATTAAAGCTTCATGAAATGCAGTCAAAAATGAAAGATTGTTTTGTGGAGTAGTAGAAGCAACCTGCGAAAGTTGCTTTTGTTGCTTTTGTTGTTGCTGTTTATACTGTTCATTGCTTGATCTTCTTGAAAACATTGAAGAGAAATCGGCAGAATCTTTATCGTTGTCAAGATTATCCACTTTTTGTTGGACCCTTAAGTTTTGTTTGCTATCAGATGATTTATTTGAGTCAGGATTAAAATTTATATCTTTATTATCAATATTTGATAAATTATCATATGCAGATACACCATTTACCTTTGGTTGCAATTCTTGATTTATTTGTTCTTTTAATTTTTCCCAATAAATGAATAGATTTTCCATATTTGTACAAGGTGCAATTATACATACACTTTTGGTATTACATAAAGGACAATTGAAACTATCGTCTATTATACCTTTACTTTTAGATTCATTTTTATTTGGGTTCTTATTTAATGCAATGAGACTCTGTGCTAACTTGTCCGATATTATACAACCACAGGATAATGTAATTGGATCAATAACTGGATGAAACGAGACTGTTAAAGGATTTTGGGTAGGGTCCAAATCCGCTGGAATAGAAAGCAGGGTTTCCAAATGCTGCAAAACCTCTTCTATACTAATGGATGCTATATTGCTTTGAGAATCCATAACTATTGGGATTCTGTGGATAAATTGGATGGAAGTACAGCTTGAATCAAGTCTTACATGTGCTTAGTTGATAAGCAGAGATCCAATTGTGATAATGTGAAAATTAGTTGGTGCACGGGTGTGAACGAATGGGTGTTGGGCGTACATGAACAAGAAGAACAAGAACAAGAACAAGAACAAGGAGAAGAAGAACAAGGGGAAGACGAGAAAGAAGGAGCAACAAAGTAAACAACAACAACCAGATGTCTCAGTTCTATGGATATACCGTTGATGTGGTGCTCAAGGAGCCCGCAGGAAGAACCATTAGAGGAATTATTGAAAGCATTGCTGAAGATGAAGTTGCGTTGAAAAATCCCGTAGTGGTTAAGGACGACGGCTCCTACGATAAAGTCAATAAGAGACAAATGCGTATCAAGAATTCTACAATTGCTGATTTGAATGTGGTAGACTTGGCTAAAAACAACATCAAATACATCAAGAAACAAATGAAAATGCTGAAGGAACAGCAAAACAAAGGTCAGAACCTAGATCAGTCTCAAACTTCTGAACTCGAAAAAGAACCTAAAATGAAAGGGGGAAATACAAAACAGAGAAATAAGAAAAATGGTACTATTGATGAAAACAATAGTAATGATAGCAATACCAATATCAATTCTGAAACTGATTCAGTTAATAATGATTCAACTAATAACGAATCAAGTAATAACGATTTAACTAATACCGCTTCAGCTAAAGACTTAGAAGTAAAATATGTTGACGTTTATAACGAAAAACCGTCATCTTCATCATCTAACCAAAACAAACTTGCAAATCAATTAGAAGAATTTGATTTTGCATCAAACTTAGAAAAATTCGATAAAGAATCAGTTTTCAAAGATATTTCACTTAACGATAAAGTTGATAAATCTGGAAGATTGGTTAGTTTCAACAAACTTGAAAATAAAGACAAAGATAAAGAGAAAAATAATGATAAATATGGAATTGGTGAAATGGTTTTGAAGAAAAAACATCAAAATGATTGGGATGATAGTAATGCCAACTATAGTTATTCGAATATTATCAATCCATCAAGTAGTAAAAGCAATAATAGTGGCGTTACAACCGAATCAAATATTTCTGAAATGAGTGATAATTTGCTTTCTGCTTTACAAAGTAGACAAACATCTTTTGAAAGAAACTCATCATTAACTCCAACTTTTGCACAATTTTACAATTCATCTTTTGATTCTCCAATACCAACATGTTCAACACTACAGTTATCTGTAATTTTGAATCTCTGTAAATCAAAGTTTGATTTAACTGATCAAATTCTGAATGAAAACGCAGGTAGAAGTATAGCTGAATTAGTTATTAATAATATAGTTGGAAATTTTAGAATTGGATTTAAAAATCATAATGAACCTCCATTAATTTTGTTATTAGTTGGTAACAACAAAACAGGTTCAATTACTTTATCATCTGGTAGACATTTATTCAATCGTGGTTTAAAGACAGTAGTATATTTATTATATGATGCGGGGAATGCAGAAGATGAGTTATTATCAGAAGTTGATGAAGAATTGAAAAGATATAGTAATATTGGTGGTAAAATTGTTAACAATATAAACCAATTAGAGAACGTTTTGAAATCAATGGATGGTTCACCACTTGAATTTATTTTGGATGGTCTACAAGGTTTTGATACGGATTTAAATGATTTAATATCAGAAGAACTAGACCAAGCAATCAAATTAATTGATTGGTGTAATTCCAAGAAATTACCAATGATGTCATTGGACATTCCTACAGGTTTAAATCCTTCATCGGGTACAACAGAAAATGAAGAAGTTCCCATATTGAATAGTAGATATATTGTGTCTGTTGGACTACCACTTTCTTCTGCGTTAAATATATATAAATTTGGTTACTTTGATAAAGGTAAGGTATCTCATTATTTGGTAGATTGTGGTATTCCACGTAGAGTGTTTGGTACGAAGGGTAGTTTGAGAAAATTTGATCGAAGATGGTTTGCGGATAGCAGTGCTGTCGATATGACTGTCGTGTAATTATTAGTGTAAATATTGTATAGAAGGTGAAAGACGTTGCAAAACATGGCTAAAAGTGGTAAAAAGTGGTAAAAAGTGGTAAAAAGTGGTAAAAAGTGGTAAAAAGTGAAAAAATCAAAAAAACCCACAGTGGCCACCCTCTTGTTCTCCATTTTTAATTCTTGTTTTCGTTTCAGCGATCAATTAATTAACCAACTTGAATTGCACTTTGGTCCAGTTATTGCCACCTGTTGCTCTTAGCCACACATCAGCATTCTCTAAGACAATTCAATAAAGACAACAATCTTTATTATAAACTTACAAAGAAACACACACAGATGTCTGACACAGATTATGAGATAGGATTCGGTGAGAATGCAGAAATGCAGTATCTTAATAAAATTGTATACCGTCCTTCTAAATTATTAGAATTAGAACCACATGCAGTTCTTCCAGCAGATCAAGAACTACCTGAAAGAACATTTTATAGATTTGATGCTCCCGTGGTGATGAAAATGAATTCTTATTTACATAACCTTAACAATTCAAGTGGACAACGTAAGTCTAATAAATTAAACAAAAGAAACAATAATCACAACAACAACAATAATAATGATAACAACAATAGCAATAGCAATAGCAACAGCACTACCAGTAACCCCTATAATCGTTACAATAGTCATCCAAACCATGGCTCACATGAAGATGATGATGGTGTTCCTGAATGGATGGAAGAGACTGATTTTAAAGTTGATCAAGATTTCAAACTTTATACGAAATCAGGTTCTCATACAACTGATGATTTTGAAAAGGAGAAACAACTGTTTCGTTTAAAAATGAATAAGAATAGCAATGGTGATATCAAAGATAATGGACAAAGCGAACCGTCAACTGGATATTCAGTTCATTCTGTTGATGGTGACAATGTTACGTCAAATGCAAATATCAATTCTGAACTAGAATCAGAATTGAAAAGACAGTTAGAAGATCCTGAAATTTTAGGACCAACCGAGCAAGAATATTTTGAAAATTTAGAAAAAGAAAAGGAACGTAAAAGATTGGAAGAGGAAGCAAAGGAAAAAGAAAGGAAAGAAAAGGAAAGACGGCAAAAGGCCAAACTGGGTTTTGGTGATCTTCAATTCGCAATGGAAGTTGATGCAAAAAAACAATTAGATCAAAGTTTTTTTAACTCTTTACTGACCAGAAACGTACCTACTTCCAACTCAAATATCAACAACATTCCACAGCCCTCAACTACAAGTCCAGCCTCAACTTCAACAACTCCAAATTTAAATTCGTTTTCAATGACTCCCTCAAATCGTACAGGATCACAAATTTTACCCAATGACATGGATATTTCGAATAATTCCCCAAGACTTACGCCACAAAATTCTTTGACTTCGATCCATGAAAATGCTCCACCACCCGGACTTATAAATTCTAATGCTTCAACTTTACAACAATCTCAATTACCGCAAAATATACAAGCTCAACAACAAATGCAAAGATTACAGCATATGCAACAAATACAAAGAATGCAACAAATCCAACAAATGCAACAGATGCAACAAATGCAAATGATGCAGCAAAATCAAGGACAAAGAGAAATTCCAGGTCAACCTTCAACTCAATTGAATAATGGTCAACACCACCAACAACCGCAACAACATCAAAACCAACACCAACAAGTACAACAATCTCAACCAGGACAACTGCAAATGCCTAATGTGCAAATAGATCCTTCAAATAATTTGTTACCGCAAATGGCACCAACAGTTCAACCAAGCGGTCCACAACAAGGATTAAATGCAAACTTTTCACAAATGACACCAAATCAGTTACCCAGACATATTTTACAACAGATAATGGGTAATAGAAACATTCCACCAGGGATGAATAATGGTGGAGCAACACCTCCACTTCCGCATCCACCAGGTATGATGCCAAATATCGTCAATGGTATGCACAATATGCCACCAGGATACCCACAAGGTCTTGTAAAACAACAACAACAGCAGCAGCAGCAGCAGCAGCAGCAGCAACTCCAACAACAAAAGAGCGGAATGAGAATCGGTTCGCAAGAGGGGCGCCAAACATCAGTAAATGAATCACCATTTCCAAATAATCAACAAGGGCCTGGTCCATCATCACACCCACCCCAATTTGCACCACAACAACCTCCACTGTTATCCTCCAACCTTCCACCACCAGATCAGCTTCCATCCCCATTTAAGGAAAAGTTTTTTCAACTTCAGCAAATGCTTTTCCATTTCCAAAAAAACGGCCAGACTCCGCCTCCAGCTTTAATGCAAGATATGATGAAGTTCCACCAACTCCTCGAACAACAATTTGGTCAACGTCCCGTATCTCACCAGGACTTAGCCACTCCATTATAATATGTGTATGTTTTTATGTAGTTCAGATTAACATTATGTAACAAATTTAAGCTTGAGATTTGATTCTTTTTGCTTCTAAACGTTTTGAATTCCAAAATCCGACACCCAAAAAATAAAATTTCCTGTTTGGGTGATTTTTTTGATATTTTCATGTTGAAAATAATTTTGCGGGTAATGAAGTTTAACAATTTTTTTCCATCTCCTTTCATGAATCACAATAAAACTGCAATATCAACATAAAATGAAAGTTATTCAACAACGAGATAAATTGCTCTCAAACTTTGAGGTTTATCAACACCTTTGTGAAGTTCAAAAGGAAAATGAATGGGGGTTCACTATTCCTCAAACACAAAAAAGGCGTAAACATAAATTTAATCCACAACTATTAGACCTTGAAATTATAACGCGTGATTTAAGTCAATATTTAACAAAGGTAGAACAAGGTAATGAAGTTAAAGCTGAGAATTTTGTTAATTTAATGATATTTTTGAATTCTTTGGAGTTAGAAATCATTGAAAAATTAATGATTATGAATTCATTACCACGTTCATTAGTTAATTTATACTCAATTATTGAAGAATGTGAAGGTAGATTTACCCAAGAACAATGTGAAGAAATTTTGGCCAATATAGAGACATACTTCCCTGCACCCCTTGATGAAGAAGATCAAGATGTTGAAATGGAAGGTCAAGATGAGAATGTTGTAGAAGAACAGGAGGAGGAAGAGGAGGAGGAGGATGAAGATCAATTTGTACAAAATGATAATTTGGAGCATGAAGGTTTTGCTAAAAAGAAAAATGATGATAAAGAAATTGATGAAGTTGATGCATGATTTTAAATTTATAGTACAATTAGTTTTATAATACTTTTATTTTTTTTAATATTTAAAGCCAAATATACAAGGAAAAGAAAAAAGAACTAGAAAAAAAATAGGAAAAGCACAATAAAAATACTATAAAGATTTTTTATGATGAGACGAGTATGTGCTCCAAATGAATTAGTTATTTGATCAAATGTAACAATCTTAAATCAGATCTAATATATCGCCATTTTTAGATCCGGAAATTGAGGCTGATGGTGCTGGTGAGGCTGATGGTGAAATACTTGAAATATTTGATGATGCACCAAGAAGACCAGATAAATCATGATTTGTTTTAGAAGTATTTGTATTTGAAGTAGTACCTAAACCAGAAAATAAATCATTCAACTCATCAAGGATACTGCCACTATTTTGTGCGTCAGCCATGCTAAAACCGTTTCCATTATGATTATTTTCACTTTCAGTATCAACATCATCGTCAAAATCAAGCAAGTTATCCGCCTTAACAGCATTATTAACTATTTCATTTTTAGCTATTTGTTGTAACTCTTCAAATTTCTTATTCTGTAAATCAGAAGATGAAATGAATGCCTTATTCGTACTATCAATTTTAATAAATGACGACGTAGGTTTATAAAAAACAGAACCCAAATTACCTAAATTATTAAGTAATTCTTCTAACAAACCAGGAGAAAATGTTTCAATTGTTGAAGTTAATACTGGTAACTTATTCAATATAATTTCTTTTTGTAGTTTTTGATCATCAGTTGAAAGTAATCTCCAATATAAAAAGGCTTTATCTCTAACATCTGCATTTTCAACTTCGTTTGTTGCTTTATTTAAGATTGTTTGTAACAAATGTGGAGTATTTGGAGTAGGTTTAACTAAACTAATTTTAACTAACGACGTTAATGCGGAAGATTGAACAATTGGATCAAAATCATCAAAATTTTCAACAATTGAACTCAATTTATCTTCTAAATGTGGAATTTCTTTTGGATATTCACCTAAAATCCAAATATATGAACTTAAAGATTCGCTAGTATTTAAGTCGTCAAAATTCAAATCTGCAATAACAGTTATAACAGTTGAAATAAATTCTTTTGGGTATCTTCGAAGAATATTTTGAATAGAACCTACGATCTCTTCAACAACATATTCACCTCTGTTTAAAAACAATTCATATAAAATTTCAACAGACTTTTTAGAGCATTTCTCAACCTTAATTGCAATTTGCCCAATTCCATTAACTGCTTTATTTGCTAAGTCAATCTCAATTTCCATGGAATATTCTCTTAGTTCTGATAACAACAGCATACAATTATCATCATTTGCAATTCTTGTCATAATTTCAATTTTCTCTAACTTTAAATATAAAGGATCATCATATTTAATGAAAAATGCACGTAACTCTTTATCCAAAATCTTTGGGTATTTTTCTAACAAAATTCTAATGTTTTTCAACGCAACATATTGAATCTCTGGGGCTGTTGACAATAATGAACATAGAGGGCTTGATAATCTATTTAGAACATTATTTGATTCATTTTCAGGTAATTTATTTATTTGTTTAATTAAAACTTTGACAGTTGTTAAAACAACAGCGGGATTTTCATGTTGTAATTGAGGTGAAATTTTGTCTAGAATTTCATGAACTTCGGATATTTGTTGAGCATCATAATCAACTAAAGCTGATAAAATTGAAATTCTTCCCCATTCACTACATTCATTTAGGGTTAATAATAATCTTGATAAGATCTTTGAATCGATTTTTAAGACATCTTTCTGAGTTGCTTTTGTAATTTCCATCAACGAAGCAATTGTATTAGCAACAACCATTTGATTTGGATCATCAACTAATTCTAGTAAATAATCCAAAAAACCTTGTTCCAAACAAACACTTGAATTTAACTCAAATAATTTTGCAACACAAATTGCAGCAGTTTTACGAACATAAGGATTATCGTCTTTTAAAGTTCTCTTCAAAGGAATTGCAATATAATCAACCATTTTATCAACTCTAATACAACCCATTGTCCTAATTGCTAAAGCTCTTATTAAAGGATTTGGATCTTCAGCATCTCGTACAAATGTATTGATTGCCAGAATTACTAGTTCTGGATTGGTTTTTGCATAATTCATAAGATATAAATAGACTAATTTTTTTTGTTCCAAATCGTGAGTTGCAATATTTTTTAAAACATCAGGAAATAATGCAGAAACATCTTTTCCTGTTGTCATTGCAGCAATAACACGTTGAATTGTATCCTTTCTTTCATCAGCATATTGAGAAACTAAACCTGCACGGAATTCAAAATTTTCACCCTTTTTAGGGACATTAAAAAACTTTCTAAGTTTAAGTTCCAATCTCTTTGTAGCCATTGTAGCTGATGATTCAAAAGCTATTGAATTCTGTGAGCCAAAAAGAAGAAATAAGTGGCATGGAAATGACGACCATATGGAATGGCCAAACAAAAACACAAAACCAGAGCGAAGAATTTCAACATGAATTCGTCAGTTACGATAATCTGCAGGTACTTTTAAACGATATTAAAAAGTTAAAGCAATGCCACTTGATTTAAAGTTACATAGAATCCAGAAACTTCTTTCATTGCTTAAAAATCCACATCACAAGCCCGAATTTATCCATATTGCAGGTACAAATGGAAAGGGTTCAGTTTGTTCTTATATTTCCCATGTACTTACGGAATCAGGCATAACCAATGGTAAATTCAATTCACCACATCTGATAACGGCAAGAGATTCTATACAAATTAACAACATACCGGTATCTTCAATAATTTATGACAAATGTTATAAGTTTATATTAGAAACAGATAAAAAATATAATGTTGGTTGCACAGAATTTGAACTATTAACATGTACAGCACTTCAAATATTTGCAGAGTCTAAAATCCCAATAGCTATAATGGAAGTGGGGGTTGGTGGTAGATTAGACGCCACTAATGTGATTCCTTCTGAAAGAACAATTGTCACTGGGATTACTAAGATTGCACTTGATCATCAAGCATTGCTTGGCAATTCATTAGCTGAAATTGCATATCAAAAAGTTGGTATATTCAAAGAAAATGTACCGTCCGTAATTGATGGATCAAATGATGAATCTGTTATTCACACTGCAAAGGAAGAAGCTAAAAAATTGAATTCACGTTTAATTATTGCAAATAGGAAAACTGATTGTTGGATTAAGCCTACATTATTAGGTGATTATCAATATGATAATTTAGCAGTTGCATTAAAAATGATTGAGCAAATAAAAGATGTTAGAATCACAAAAGAAAGTACAGAACTTGGAATAAAAAACACTTTATGGCCAGGCAGGTTACAAGAATATAAATTTAATTTGAATAAAATAGGTAATAATTCAGCTAAAAGTGTTTCAATTTTACTTGACGGGGCACATAACTCACAAGCGGCCATTGAACTTGGTAAGTACCTTAACTCGACTAGAAATAAACATAATTTTGTTTTTGTTATTGCTATAACAAAGGGTAAAGATATATCAAAATTGTTTGAATCAATACTTACATCAAAAGATGATCTTATATTAACACAATTTAATAACGATATTGAAGGTATGCCATGGATTGAATCCACTGAAGCTGCATGTTTAGAAGAACAAATTAAATCTCAAGACGTTCAATATAAGGACATTGCCACTATTCCAAATGTTAAAGATGCTCTAAAAAAGGCTTATGAAATTTCTTTAAGGGAAGGTAAACAAATAGTTGTTTGTGGTAGTTTATATTTAATTGGTGATGTACTCAGACTTTAGCAAAGTTAAACCAAAAGTAAATTGATAATAATAAGACACATTTTAAATAGAAATTTTATAAACACATTATTCATCCTTAACGGGTTTACCCTTTTGTACCCTTCGTACATTTTTAGCCCATTTACGTATATCATTACGATATTTTGAACTGATTCTCAAACCATCACTATCCAAAAAATCAGATAAAAACGGATGATTCATCAAATCCCATGGACTCGATCTTTGATTTTCCTTTTTCAAACATAATGAAACAAAATCTGATAGCTCTGCACTAAATCCATCTTTAACTGATAAAGTTGGAGGTTGTTCATTGACGATTCTTTGTAATAATTCCAAAATTGAAGTTTGGCCAGAATTATCATTTGTAAAGGCCAAACTGCCAGACGCTAATTCATATAACATAATACCCAATGACCAAACATCACCCTTAACAGAGTATACACCACCTTGTATTCTTTCAGGGGACATATAAGTTGAAGTACCAACAAATGTATCAGCCATTGAATTAATTAGTTCTCTTGAAACACCAAAATCGCACAACTTAATCTTACCCTTGGAAGTTAGTAAAACATTAGAAGTTTTTACATCTCTGTGAATTATACGATGATTATCATATAAGTAAATCAAACCCGATAATATTGAGTACGCTACATGTTTTAACATAAATTCTGGAAATGGACCAGTTATTTTGAAAACGTGAGCTAAAGAACCACAATCTGCATATTCCATGCAAATTACCACATTACCTTCGTGTAAAAAGGTACCATAAAATTCAATTATAAATGGAGAATCACATTCATGCATAATTCTCAATTCTCTCATAATTTGAGATTGAATAACTTCTTTAGCTTCAAGATGAACAGTTTTTCTAGCCATTGTTTTTTGAGTTGGTAAATGCAAAACTTTTGAAACTGTACCAGACTGCCCTGATCCTAATTTTTTTAAACGAACTAATTCATCTGCACGTAGTGACATTTGATATTCTAAACCCAATTCTAAGTTTCTAATATTTTTGATTAATTCATCTGCATCTACTTTTCTTTCTGGATCTTTAATATTAATCTTAATTAACTCATTAGTGCCATTGGTTTCATTGGTATCGGCGACATCATTACGTGAGTCGATGGCATTTGTAGTCACGGTGTCTAAAGTTAAATGTTTAAAGTTACGTCGATTTAAAGATTTATCAACATCAATTGCAGCAATATTATTATTGTTTAACTCGTTTGATTTTAATCTTGCAGACATTATATTTGTTGGAGAATTTTGATGAATAACAACATCCTTCTTTAAAGATTTAATATTTAAAGACAATGGTTGCTCTTTAAATTGATTGTTCAATAATGAACTAGAATCTTCATTTGAAAACATAAAATTAGAGTCTTCCGTAGAACTTGCAGAGAATTGTGCGGGACTTATCAATGAGGAATCAAATGGACTTTTTATACCAAAGGCAGGAATGTTATTGTTACTCATTGTTGATCGTAAATTCAAAGTTAATGGGGGTGCCTCTCTTCTTGAGGCTAATCCCGTTGAAGATGGAGCTTGTATTTGTTTATTATCATTATTATTACTTGACTGCCATGATCGATGTGGAGTATCAGTTTTAGATTTGAACTCAAGATTGACCGCTGGAATCTTTTTCTTCGATTTTTCCAACGTAGCAATGTCTCCTTTATCTGGCAAACAAGGTACCATCGTACTGCTATGCTTGTTTTTGTCCATAAAATGGTTTATTTCTTAATAAAGACAGTGTGTATAGTTTCACGTTGCATATTAAAATTGTTCGTTTTCATTTCGTTTTGGGTGAGGAATCCATTCCAGCGCGTTGAGAAGTTAAGATTCATGTTGAAAGCTACTAAGATAATGGTGTTTTTGAAAGGTTTTTAGTGAATTCTGTACCGAAGAGCAGCATAATCGGTGATTAAATCAATTGGATTGAGATGGACGGGTTTGATATTAATGAGAAAGTACTGGTCTACCAGGGCCCTGTGTTGTATGAGGCGAAAATTACAAAGACTTTTGATCCACTGATGCAAAAGATCAATCACTATGACGAAAAGAAGAAAGAATACGTGCTTGTGAAACCTGATAAAAAATTTCCTAATAAATTTTTAACAGAAAAAGTATATATGGTTCATTATCAGGGTTGGAATGCAAAATGGGATGAGTGGGTTATACCTAATAGGATTTTAAAATACAACAATGAAAATTTAATGTTGATGCAAAGTATACAACTTGAAATTCAACAACAGGAACGATTGAAATCTGAACAAGAAACAAAGGATAAATTAGCAAAAGAGCAAGAGAAATCAAAGAGCAAGTTGAAGGTCAATGGTAAAGGTAAGAAGGATTCAAAGAATAATGATACTACAAAAACCATAAGTTCATTGAAGAAAATAAAATTGAAGTTGAATGGTAATTCACTTAAACCGATTATACTTGATCATAAAAACGGCAATAATGCTAAAATCACAAAATCTAAAGGGACAAGTAATGGAGATTCCAAATTGAAACATAAACATGAACGTACAGACACAGAAATATCGCATAATAGAGATACAAAAAGGAGTAGTAAAAGGTTCAATGCTGAAAACAAATTTGAAAATGGAGGTGAAAGTGGAATAGACGTTGAAACAACGAACAATTCGTATTATAAGCCAAACTCCTCTAGAGAGGCAACATCGTCCTCTTCTTCGTCTCCTTTTTGTCCTTCTTTTTCTTCACTCTCAACCAAAACAGCACACACACATTATGAATCACAAAGTGGCTTCACGCATAATGAAATAAAGTCATTAATCCCAGATGAATTAAAAATAGTTTTAGTTAATGATTGGGAAAATATTACCAAGAATAATAAATTGGTTATCATACCATCGAAAATAACAGTCTCTAAAACAATTGAAGACTTCAAAGATTACTTAGAAGTTGAATTTGATGATGATACTGATGGTGATCAGTTAAGGGTACTATTGGAATTATCTGAATCTATTAAACAATATTTTAATCAATGTATTGGTACATTTGTATTATATAGATATGAAAGGATTCAATTTAACGAATTATTAGAGAAAGGGAAAGCAGGAGACGAAAGATTTTATGATATTTACCATCCAATATTTCTATTAAGGTTATTATCAATATTTCCAAGTATTTTAGTATTAAATGAAGTTGACCCGCACACAATTCGTTTAAGTAAGGCATATTTAGATATACTGTTAAATTGGTTAAATTTAAATAAAGAAAAATATTTACTTGATATTGAGTATGAAAACCAAAATCCGTGGATTTCGATAATGAATGGTGGTTAATTCATTTTTGTTTTATAGAATGTGTACAAAAATATAAAAGTTAGTTTTGTGAACAGTATTAAGTAAGTAGGTTAGATTATTTGTTACCATAGAATCTATTCTAAGTTCAGCAATTATTTTGCAATAGCTTATATGCGTCATCTAAATATTGTAGTCGTATCTATCAATAAGGGTAGTATGTGATTCTACATCATGATGACTGACGGCCGACGACGGCTTGGTCACCCAAACATGCACGACGTTGTTGAAAACTCACACAAACTGCATTTCGCTCACCCATAGTTAAGAAAAACTCCAAAATATTGCAATGCGCATCACAGAAACAGATTTGTGTGGGAGTGCTAACAAAGTGCATTTCACTAGAATTTGGCTGGTGTCGTAAATGTACATTTGTAAATGTCATTCGAAAAGGTTTCATTTATGCGAATAGTTGTTGAATAATTTTTACTGAATGAATTGTGTAAATTTATAAATAAAGTTGCTTATAAGAAAAGTGATCACGAAGTAAACTACGCTAACCAAGCAGAAATATAAAGAAGCAAGAGAGTTTGAATTGAATTTTAAATCGGATAATAGATAACTGTAAACAAAGCACATAGTGGTAAAACGAGAAATAGTAGTACATTGAAAAGAATAAAAAAATAAAATAATAGTAACAGTGACAGTAGATGTAACAATAATAATAACAAAGAACTGTAAATTGTAAATGCATTAAAGAGGTAAAAATTTAGTCAACTATAGATAAACAGTGTTGTTAACAGTTTTGGTGTTTATCTTTTCGAGCATACTATAGATTTCGTGTTCATGATTTATTGAATAATCACCGGTCACATTTTTATATGAAGATTCAGTTAGTGAAGTTTCACTTGATCTTCGATTAGCATCAAAATAGTTACTAGTTAATGGATTTTTATCAAACAATGGGATTGATAAATCTGAAGCTGTTGAATTATTACTGATATATGAAATAACTCTATCATATTGTTTTGCTGCTATATTTGATTTTGAGTTTGGTGAAATATTTAAATCATTGTCCTGTGTCAGTTCATTAGTAAGAGATATCTTTTCAACATGAGTTTTTTCATGTGACTTATTGATTTCATGTAAGCTTAGATATAAATGATCTAAACAAAGTATACTATCACTATTATTTTCTTTTGATGATTTGTCTAATGAAACTATTTCTGTATCGGAAATTTTAAAACTTGAACCCATTTTTATTATATTCTTTTTAGATCTTTTATCAAATTTATAATTACTAGATAAAACATTATTTTTCAAGACACATTCAGTATTTTCATAAGATGATAGGTCATTTAGATTCCATTTTGATAAAATGCCATTATAATCACCAGTCCAGATAGTATTATTATTATCCCATTTGATTGAAGAAATTTTATTCTGAAATCCAGATAAAGAAGTAATGGGGTCTAACTTTCTAAGATCCCATAATTGAATAATGTTTTCATCAGCTTGTATAGTTGAAATATAATTTTCATTTACGCTACTCCATTCACATTGAGTGAAACCTCTTAGTTTTTTATTTGATGATGGTGGTAAATAACATTTATTCTTGACTTTACTGTTTTGGCCACATCTCAAATCAATTAAAGATAATCCAAAATCTCCTACTATTGCAGTTAAAGAACTTTTGTGATTATTTATTTTTGCACTTGTTATACCGTTTGTCCGTATAATCGATAAAGGATTCTTCGATTTTGATGTATCCCAATAAAATAAATGATGATCATACACGGTGACCATCGAATTAAATAAAGAAGAAGAATGAGAATTAATTAAATCAATTGAAGTGATTGATGTTGAAATGTTACCATTATTCAATGTAAAAGATTTTCTTTCAAAATTATTATTATATAATGACTTCAATTGTTTTTTATGATTAAAACGTTTAATGATTTCAGCATTTTCGAAAACATTATTTTCATTTAAAGGAATAGCAGATAAATGAATAATACCGTTGGAATGACCAGATAATAAAAACTTGAAATCTTCTAAATCGGAAGAAGTATCAACAGGATTCAAGAATTTTAGAGATTGAATATCAGGTAAAGTAATTGAAGCAATATGAATTAAGGAATTAGCAAGTAGTTGGAAAATTTTCAAATTATCATTCAGACAATTTGAGCTTATTGCAATTGTGTCACCATTTTTCGAAAATGAAGTATTTGAAGGTTGTTGAAAAGAATTTGTTTCATTGATAGAATTATCAATTTTCCAATAATTTGAATGAACTTTGAGTTTTGACATTATAGTTTCTGATATGAAAAATTCAATTGAGTAAAAGGAAGGAAAAATAGTTGGATAGTCAAATTGAAAGTTTAAACGGAATGATCAGAAAGTTAAAATGATCCAGATGCTGATGATAAGTAATGAATGAAAAGCGAGTGGAATAACAACAAAAAGGGTACTAAATAAAAGAAAACAAACAAACTTGTGTTGGCACAACCACAACAATCAACACCGTTTCTTTGGCCTCGATTTTGCGTGTTTCAAAAGGGTGTATTTAAGTATTTTGATAAACATTGCGAACAACGGTAGCTGCTGAATCGGGCCGTGGTGGGACAATAATACGACCAATACAGACAAGCACACAGCAATTGTGCAGTGAAAATTACCGGATTAGGCAGGTAGCAACCAAGCCATTTCGGTATTTCCTTGTTGTGCAGCGCGTTGAAAATACTAATAGTCGACGGTAGACAACAAGAAATGGGAAACAGGAAAGCGACCCCCCCGACGGAAAACAGAGACTTCGGCTGGTGAGAGCCGATAGCCGCCAAGGTTGAATCTCTGTTTTAGCCGACGTTCACTTTTTATGTTTCTAAAAAAAATGATGCGGTCGATCGACGCATATTTTTCAAAAGTGGTGCACGGGTGTATGTGTGTCTCCTTTTGTGGGACTAGACCCGGGACCCCGATCTCGATCTCGTTTCCCGCTGCCTCTGAAACCTGCCTCTATTTTCCTCTCTTCGCCTTTTCGACTGACTGATCAGCCTGATTTCTATTATTAATGTTTGTTTCTATCTTCTTGGTTACTTGTTACTCATTCTGATAACTTTCTTTGGTTTTTCCTTTCACCGCTTGTTTGTTTTACAGTTCTGTTGGTTCTCCCTAGTCAACGTAGCCAAAGATCTGTTTTCTCTTACTATTCCAATTCAGTTCAATTGGCTTCATCCCCATCTTTAAATTACTCATTTCCGAGTCTCCGTTATGTCTAATTCAAACCGTTCGAAAATTACTGTGAAAGTATTAGCTGCAGAGGGTTTATATAAAAGGGAAATCTTCAAGTCTCCTGATCCTTTTGCTGTTCTTACTGTTGATGGTTCACAAACTCAGACAACTGAAACTGCTAAAAGAACATCCGCTCCTCATTGGAATCAATCGTTCGACTTTAATGTAAATGAATCTTCTGTTTTAATTATACAAGTTTTCGACCAAAGAAAATTCAAAAAGAAAGATCAAGGTTTTCTTGGTGTCATTAATATCAGAATTTCAGACTATATCAATTTTAATGATAGTTCAAGTGAACAATCAGTTGCTGAAGAATTGAAAAAATCAAATTCAAATTTACCTGTTTCTGGTAAAATTATAATATCATTGTCTCATAAAAATAATAGTATTTCCCAAAGTTCAAGAGATCCAACTAATTTTTCAAGAAACAATTCAACTGCCACAACAACTGCAACTTCAACTTCAACTACAACACATCCATCTGCACGTCCAACAAACATTTCCTCTCCATCTTCAAATAATACAAGTCAATTTCCTGGAGTTGCTGCTGCTGCTTCTGCTTCAACTAATAATTCAACTTCAACAAATACAAACTCCAGACAATTCTCTTCCTTTGAAGATCAACTAGGTAGATTACCACCTGGTTGGGAACGTAGAACTGATAATTTTGGTAGAACTTATTATGTTGATCACAATACAAGAACAACAACTTGGAAAAGACCAACTTTAGATTCAAGCGATAATAATTCTAATAATAATAATGCAAATAGGCATTCAATAACAAGTACTACAACTAGTAACACCAATCCAACAAATATTCCTTATACACAAACGTCAAATGCAAATATAACAGAAGAGGAAGCTTCAACTTTAGAAGCAACAGGTCAAACTGTTCCAGGTTTAGGTGAATTACCACCTGGTTGGGAACAAAGATTTACTCCAGAAGGTAGACCTTATTACGTTGATCATAATACAAGAACAACAACTTGGGTTGATCCTAGAAGACAACAATTTGTTAAAAGTTTTGGTGCGAATTCAGGTTATAACGCACAAAGGTTATCTGCAATGGGACCATTACCAAGTGGTTGGGAAATGAGACTTGCAAATACATCAAGAGTTTATTTTGTTGATCATAATACAAAAACAACAACTTGGGATGATCCAAGATTACCTTCCTCATTAGATCAAAATGTTCCACAATATAAAAGAGATTTCAGAAGAAAATTAGTCTATTTTAGATCTCAACCTGCTTTAAGAATTTTACCTGGTCAATGTCATATTAAAGTTAGAAGAGATTGTTTATTAGAAGATTCTTTTAGAGAAGTCATGAGACAAACTCCTGAAGATTTAAAGAAGAGATTGATGATTAAATTCGAAGGTGAAGAAGGTTTAGATTATGGTGGAGTTTCAAGAGAATTTTTTCAACAATTGTCTCATGAAGTTTTCAATCCAGCTTATGGATTGTTTAAATATGCTTCAAGTGATAACTATACTTTACAAATCAATTCAAATTCAAATATTAATCCTGAACATTTAAATTACTTCAAATTTGTTGGTAGAGTTGTTGGATTGGCTGTATTTCACAGAAGATTTTTAGACGCCTTCTTTGTTGGTGCAATGTATAAAATGATGTTAAGAAAGAAAATTGTCTTACAAGATTTAGAAAGTGTTGATTCAGAAATGTACAAATCTCTGTGTTGGATGTTAGAAAATGATATAACTGATATCTTATATGAAACTTTTTCAGTTGAAGAAGATAGATTTGGTGAAAAGGTTACAATTGATCTAAAATTGAATGGTAGAGATGTTGAAGTTACAAATGAAAATAAAAGAGAATTTGTTGAGTTGAAAACTGAATGGATTATTTCAAAACCAATTGAAAATCAATTTAAATCATTTATGGAAGGTTTTAATGAATTGATTCCTCAAGAATTAGTTCAAGTTTTTGATGAAAGAGAATTAGAATTATTAATTGGTGGTTTAGCAGAAATCGATATCGATGATTGGAAAAAACATACCGATTATAGAGGTTATCAAGAAAGTGACGAAGTTATTCAATGGTTCTGGAAGGCAGTTACTGAATGGGAAAGTGAACAACGTGCAAGATTATTACAGTTCACAACAGGTACCTCAAGAATTCCAGTTAATGGATTTAAAGATCTACAAGGTTCTGATGGTCCAAGAAGATTTACAATTGAAAAAGCTGGTGAATGTGATCAATTGCCAAAATCTCATACTTGTTTTAATAGAGTTGATTTACCACCTTATAAAGATTATGATTCTTTAAAGAAAAAATTAACAATTGCTGTTGAAAATACCATTGGTTTTGGACAAGAATAGTTGAATTGATTATTAAATTAATCTTTTTGTAATGTTCTATCTTGTATATTGTTTAATTTTTTTATTTTGGTTTGATATTCGTTATTTATTCGTTTGATATTCGTTATTTGTTATTTGAAACCTTTCTTTTTTCTTTATTATAGTTTATTATTTTTTTTGTTGTGTATGTACTTTTATTTCTATAGTTTCTATTCTTATTTTATGTTTAAATTTAATCAAAATCTTTGCATTAATCTACATCCATTTTTTAAGTAACTTTGCTCATCAAGTTATTAACAATGTAACTAAAAGGTATCGTTTCATTCTTTTTGGGTAATAAAAGTTATAAACAAATTAGATTATATTACAACTATAGCAAAAAAAAATTAAGCTAATGCCAGCACCCATGCTGGGAGTCGAACCCAGAATCTTTTGATTAGAAGTCAAACGCGTTAACCATTACGCTACACGGGCATTGCTTTGTTACCAAATGCTATAGCCGCTTAATCAGCAATGGAACACTCCAATCCGGTGACCTTTTGGAAAAAATTTTCTCTGGACAAAAAACTTTATTTTTTAAGAGGCCGGACTCGCAATTCCCCTCCGTGCAATGCTAATTATTTAAATTAAGAAACTGATATATTATAGGGGGCGTTATTAAATTTCTCCAATGTTTAGCAATTACATCGGTTCCATAAACTCGTATATACTAAAAAATTTTAGGGAACTGTGTTACAGTTTGTAATTTATTTGTTTTTTAAAAACTGATATAGTAGTTTTCTAAGTTACTAATTACGGTGATACTTTGTTTGATCAAAAACTGACGCTTACATTTCATTAATTTTTTAAAATTGTATGTGTTCTTGGAGACACCAACCCGACCGACAGAACGGAAATAACGATTGATGTACTATGATGCACATTTTAATTTTTATACCCCTGATTTTTGAATCATATACTTTGTATCCAAAATTCTTTAATATATTCAAAATGTGTAAAAAAAAAAATCGGAAAAAACTAACTCACAAAAATTCAAATAAATACTTCATTTAACTTCAACGTTTTGAAAGCTATCTTTAGATCAAATATGAAAACCATCTAAAATATCAAAACTAAAACGATCGCTAAGAACGGTGATCATAGCAGAACGCTGGATCGATTGTTAATAGATGTTTGAATGTGTGGTTATTCACGCCGACCCCTAGATATAAGATATTAAAAATAATAATCTTGACCTAATAATACTTCTCAAAACATTTTGGTTAATAGAAATTAATGTAAATATCAAAGGATTGCTCAAACATTAATAAATCCCTAAACCTTTGTAATTAATTTTGCATAAATCATCAAATTCTGAAAAAGAAAGTAATACGTAAATCAGGGGAAAAATATATGTCATATGAAATTCAATAATTTATTCAACCATTTTGATCTCAAAGTAAGATTGATAAATATCTGTCATTCATACAAGCATATCGTATTGTCTAAAGGAAAGAACACTATCTTGCTTATTTTAAATTCTGAACATGTAATGAAAATTTTCAACTTTTCAAACATCAACTTCGCTCACAAAGTTGAAAAACAATGTCAGATCAGTCAAACAGGGTTTTTAGTTTTTAGTTTAATGATGTGCCCTTTCTATTCAAATTTGACTTCTAAAACAACCAAGCAACATATATTTGCATTCAGGAGCCATTGGTAATGATCCAGATACATCATATTGATGAATCAATTTATGGTGTTTTGCAAAGTCAAACAACATTAAAAACATTATCTGATGTTATTCGAGAACTTGTACAAAACGGAGTTGATGCAAAAGCAGATAATATTAAAGTCAAAATAAAAATAAATTACCCTGATAAGTTGATCGAATTAGATTATGTTGATAATGGTGAAGGTATAGATCCCGCCTCTTTAAAACAATTTGGTGAAAGATTCTGTTCCTCAAAACTAAATTCCAACTCCGAAGGGAACAAAAATGAAAATCAGCCTGATAAAGATAAGTTAGACATTTTGAAAAACATGAAAACGTTTGGTTTTAGAGGTGAAGCCATGAATGCATTAAGAATAGTATGTAATTCAATGGTTGTTATTTCAAGAGTAGAAAATTATAATAATGGATTTCAAATATGTTTTGCTGGAAATTCAACTATCGGTAATGTTGTAAAGTCTAATTCAATTGTACCGATTGGTACACATATTAGAATAGTTGGATTGTTTGATCCAATATCAATTAGAAAAAGCATACTGATAGATAATTTAGAAAAAAGTTGGATTGAAGATACTTATCAAATCAGGAAATGTATCATTGATAGTCTAATTAATAATCCATCAGTAAAAGTTAATGTTTCCAAACAAGAATTGAGAAATGGTAAATGGATACAAAAAGATTTAGTTAAAACATCAACTTTAGGTTTTGAACAGGTTCCATTCCAAAATCAAATGAAAATGTTAAACAATGTTTTTGGTGGTAAACTCTTTGAAAATTACGAAATTTGTAAAGTTCAATTTAAGCAATTTCAATTGAAAGCTGGTATTGGAATAAATACAGTACAAAGTAAGAAATATCAATTTATTTATTTAAATGGCAGACCATTTTATAATGAAGATTTTAATAAATTTATAAATCAGTTATTTCAGAAACATTATGAATTATGGGGTGATAATGTGAAAAGTATTCAAGTCAATAAAGAAAGTAATATGTATGGAAGGCCATATAGTGTTAGTCCAATTTTTATTGCAAGTTTTATAACACCAATTGAAATATCTGAATTAATTCAAGATCCAAGCAAAGTTTGTTTTACTAGTAAAAACTACAAAGTTTTGCAGTCATTATTTGAGAAAGTTGTTGATGTTTATTTTGGAATATTCAAAAGACGTAGTAAGGATGCAAATGGGTTGATTTTAAAGAATTTTGAGGAGGGTAAATTCCAGTCAAAAAAGAGAAAAGTGAAAGAATCTGTTGTTATTAAATCTAAAATTCGTACATCCAAATTCAAAGATTCTGAAATGGATGGTAGAATTTGTATCCAAAAGGACAATGAGAATATTTTGCCTAATAAAGTTTTTGATTTTAATAGAATTCAGGAAGGTTTAATAAATCGTCAAACCCAAAACGATGTCGACTATAGTGATAATACTGATTTTATTGAAGGATGTAGTCATGATGTTCCATTAAGCCAAGGAGAAATCAAAAGTCAATCAGAGTTTTTCAAAGAGCAAGATGAATTAAATATCAAAAGGGATGACCTTTGTAAATTTGAAATTATTGGACAAGTCGAAAATAAGTTTATTTTGGTGAAATTTGAAGATAAAGTTATTGGATTAGATCAGCATGCATCAGATGAACGAATAAAGCTTGAAAAGATCTATAAAGATTTGGTTAGTAATTGTGTTAAGGGTAAGTTTAATCAGCTAGATGATGCTATATTACTTGAATTTAAAGAAGAGGAATTCGAATTAATTAACAAATATGAAGAGTCATTAAAATTTTGGGGAATTAAAATGGAAACTATTAAGAATGATAAAGAGGAAATTTCTTTTAGTAAAAGACTTACACATTTACCCCAACTTATTTTTCGAAAGGTTTCTAAGGTTGAAAGAGGATTACTTCGTAAAGGTATTATTGAATATGTTGAAAATCTAGAAGACAAACAAAAGCAAGAATTAAGGGCTGACAATACGGCAATATCAGAAGATACTTTTTGGTGGATACGTTTCCAGGCACAACTGCCAGCGCTCTACACGGAGGCGGCAAAATCATGGGCGTGTCGAAGTGCAATCATGTTTGGAGAGGCTCTTTCAAGAGAAGAACAAGGTGAACTGGTGTCAGGTCTTCAAAAATGCTACCGTCCGTTCTGCTGTGCCCACGGGCGCCCCTCACTATATCCGCTTTGTGTGCTGAAATGAGAAATGTGCGGGCTGTTTTTGTTTTCCAATATCAATCACCAGTCTCAATCACAATTTTTAATCTCAATGCAAAATGCTCAGCTGGTTCTGGTGGTCACATTTTAATCTGTTGGTCTGCTTTGTCCACCAGCAGGCGTTTTTCTTTTGCATTCACATATACACTCCCTTGACAGTTGCACATACAGGGTCATCTAGATCTTGATATTTGCATTTTGTTTTATTTTTAAACCTCCCATTCTAGTACACTTGTTATCAATCCTATTACCCCAGATTAATTAATTCTTATTTTACAATGACAAGAGACATTCAAAACCATTATTTGTTTGAAGTTGCCACCGAAGTTGCCAATAGAGTTGGTGGTATCTATTCTGTTCTTAAGTCTAAGGCTCCTGTTACAGTCGCTGAATATAAGGATAGGTACATGTTAATTGGCCCATTAAATTATAAAAGTGCTTCCGTTGAAGTTGAAGAACTACCTGTTAATAACAAGGCATTAAAGCAGACTTTAGATGCCATGGAAAGTAGAGGCATTAAATACTTATATGGTAGGTGGTTAATCGAAGGTGCCCCAAGGGTCATTTTATTTGACGTTGGTTCAGCCAGTCATAATTTAAATGAGTGGAAAACCGATTTATGGAAAATTGCTGCAATCCCAACTCCCGAAACTGATACCGAATCCAATGATGCCGTTTTATTAGGTTATTTAACTGCTTGGTTTATTGGTGAATTTAGTTGTCATCAAAAAGAACATGCAATTATTTTACATGCTCATGAATGGTTAGCAGGTGTTGCGCTTACTCTTTGTAGACAAAGAAAAATTGATTGTTCAACTATTTTCACAACTCATGCAACTTTATTAGGTAGATATTTATGTGCCGGTTCTGTTGATTTTTACAATAACCTAGATAAGTTTGATGTCGATTATGAAGCTGGTAAAAGAGGTATCTATCATAGATATTGTATTGAAAGATCTGCAGCCCATGCTGCTGATGTCTTTACAACTGTTTCCCATATTACTGCCTTTGAAAGTGAACATTTATTAAAGAGAAAACCTGATGGTGTTTTACCAAATGGTTTAAATGTCGTGAAATTTCAGGCGGTTCATGAGTTTCAAAATTTACATGCTGAAAAGAAGGAAAAAATCAATGAATTTATTAGAGGTCATTTTTATGGTCAACTGGATTTCAGTTTAGATAATACATTATATTTTTTCATTGCTGGTAGATATGAATATAGAAATAAAGGTGTTGATTTCTATATTGAAGCATTAGCAAGGTTAAACCATAAATTAAAAGCTGCTGGCTCAACATTAACTGTTGTTGCGTTCATTATTATGCCAGGTAAAACAAATTCTTATACAGTTGAAACTTTGAGAGGTCAAGCAGTTATCAGACAATTGGAAAATACCATTAAAGACATTGAAAATGTAATGAGTAAACGACTATTAAACTGGTGTCAAGATCCTCACCATTTCAATGATTCAAATAGAACCGAATTACCAAATTTGGATGACATTTTAAAATCAAGTGATAGGGTTTTATTAAAGAGAAGAATGATTGCAATGAAAAGAGATACATTACCCGCAATCGTTACACATAATATGGTTGATGACTCAACTGATCCGATTTTAAACCAAATTCGTTCATGTCAATTATTTAATGAAAAGCAGGATAGAGTTAAAATCATTTTTCATCCAGAATTTTTAAATTCCTCTAATCCTGTTTTACCAATTGATTATGATGAATTTGTTAGAGGTTGTCATTTAGGTGTTTTCCCATCATATTATGAACCTTGGGGTTATACACCTGCTGAATGTACAGTTATGGGTATTCCATCAATTACAACCAATTTATCAGGTTTTGGTTGTTACATGGAAGATTTAATTGAAAATTCTAAAGATTATGGTATTTATATTGTTGATAGAAGAATGAAGTCTGTTGATGAATCAATTGATCAATTAACCGAACAAATGTTTGAATTTACCCAAAAGACAAGAAGACAAAGAATTAATCAAAGAAATAGAGTTGAAAGATTAAGTGATTTATTAGATTGGAAAAGAATGGGATTGGAATATGTCAAAGCAAGAATATTATCACTTAGAAGAGCTTACCCTGATGAATTTAACCAAAACAGTAACCCATTTGATGATGAAAAAATTAAATTAACAAGACCTTTAAGTGTTCCAGGTTCTCCAAGAGATAATAAATATGGTGCAATGACACCGGGTGATTTAGGCACGTTACAAGAAAGTAATGACTCTGAGTATTTAAATTGGTCACTAAAAGATGATGAAGACGAAGATGTTACTTTAAGGGGCGCAAGTGTTGCACCTAGTGATCATGAATCCGATTAAAGATTTGGTGAACCCTCTAGTTACAATCTTTACTCTTATTTTCAAGAAAAAACTTGATTAAAACAAATTACATTCAAAATGTTTTTATTTTTTGTATTATTGCATCGTTCATTAGATAAATTTATAATTATAATTAACCAATATTGTTTACTTCTTTGGTTTACCCGAGGACTAGTATTTAGATAGACATTTTCAAGACTCATAGTAGAACTTCTAGTTTTGCTGGAATTCGGTTCAAGACTTGTCACTTTCGTATAGAACTGAGAACCTATTAAATCGTCCAGAATTTATGAATTTGGGTGGAAACGCCATATAATATGAGCTTATCGTGAAATTACTGGAATGCCGATTGAATTATTATTGTCACCCGCGAGTTGCTGTTTTGGTACGCTACTGATTTGATCCGATTAAATTTGATTACGAGCATAATTCTGTTGAAGTTTCTTTCCTAATTTTTTAGTGAACGTGTTCCATTAACCAATATGAGTAATTACGTGGTTGTAGGCGCAGGTGTCATTGGAATTACCAATGCTTTAGAAATTTTGAGAAAAGATCCACGTAACAAAGTCACAATTGTTGCGCAACATTTTCCAACTGATTTTGAATTTAAGAACATTTATACATCACCAATTGCAGGAGCAAACTGGGAATCATTTGCAGAAATTCATGATAAATTTGTTCAAGATATCGATGCAATTGGATACGATAAATTTTATGAATTAATTAGAAATAGACCAGAAGCGGGTGTTACTGAACGTAAAAATGTTGTTTTAATTGCCAAAGAACAATTTATCAAACAAGGCAGTGTTAAATTATTACCTTGGTTTGCATTTGGATCATTTGGTGAAAAATGTGGATTTAGAGAACTAAATACTGATGAATTTAATAATGATAAATTTGCTTGTGGTTATGAATTCGATGGTATGGTTATTAGAACAAGCTATTATATGACATTTTTAATTAATGAATGTTGGAAACTATCAGGTGCAGCTGAAGGTCCAAATGCCAGATTTGCAATACGTAGAAATACAATTAAAAAATTATCTGAAGCTTTCGAATTACATTCAACTGGCTCGAAGGCAGATTATGTTATCAATTGTACTGGTTTATTAGCAAGAGATTTAGAAGATATTTCACTTGATGAACGTGAAAAAATGTATCCTGTTCGTGGTGTTGTTTTTGTTGCCAAGAATACAACTGGAATAAAAAAAGTCACTATTGTTGAAATTGAAAAGGAAGATGAAGCATTATATTTGATGCCGAGACGTGAAGGTGAATTGATTATTGGCGGCTGTTTCCAAGTTGGTAATGAAAGTAAGTTTGTTGATGAGGGATTAAAGGATAGAATTTTAGGTCGTTGTATGAAATATTTACCTGAATATAATTGGGAAAACTTAGAAATCGTTAGACAACAAGTTGGATTTAGACCGTTTAGAAAAGGTGGTTATAGAATTGAGAGAGAAGGTAAGGTGATTCACTGTTATGGTATTGGAAGTGCAGGGTTCCAATCGAGTTGGGGATGTGCCGCAAAAGTTGGTGAACTAATTGCCAACTTCCAAAATCGTAATAAATTATAACCTCCTTTATTATTTATTTTATTGATAATATAAAAACTCAAGGAGAGTAATTAATTTAAGTGCGTTGGCGTAAATAGACATCCCTATGATTAGAAAAAAAAAGAAGAATTTAGAATTTATCTTTGTAACATATTTTAGCTGGCTGATTGAAAATTTTTGTAGGCATAAAAAAAAACCTTATATTTCACCTACATTCATTGCTTATGCTTATGAGATAACTTTTGGCATCAAAGCTATAATTTGATTATATTGTTATAAATTTATATACAGTTCTATAGTTATTTTTTCACTTTGAGGTGAAAATTCCATTATATTCCACTTCAGAAACACTTATTTTGTCTATGATTTTTTTTCGTATTGAAACAAGGCCTAACTCCCTATGATGATCACCATATAATTCAGATGCATTATTAACAAGGAGGTTTGATTGATCATCTATAGCTATAAGGACACCCTTTATAATTCTTCCATCGGATATCTTTATTGTGTATGTTCTAGATATAAGATCTAGGGGATCCATCGTTTGTTTGCTTATCTGAATATAGAATAAAACTTTGATTTAACAATATATGTTGTTCACAAAATTGTACGTCCTAAAATTTAAAGATATGATTGGATTCATGTTAAGAAAATGGCGATTTCCTTTTCCGGATAGCGCGACTTTGAGAATTGCAGCCAATTTGGAATTTTCGTTTTTATTTTCATTTTTTGATTTCTCTTTTCCACATGTTTTACCCTGAGTTATTGTTAATAAAAGCACGACAAATATGCCTATAATCGACCACTCCTCTATAAAAAGAGTTTCACAAGATGATGGACTTGAAAGTATCACGCTCAGATCAGATCTTGCTGCTAGATATACGTTTCTGAATGAAACACTATTAGAAGGACTAGGTGGTGTGAAAATTGACGATAAATTCAAGCAGACCATTGATCTCAAAGACATAGTAGGCGATAATGAAGGTAATGTTATACAAAATGAAAACGAATATCTTGAAGAATGGGAAAAGCGCTTGGAACAGGAAGTTGCCGCCATTGAAAAGGAACAGGCGACATCCAAGGAGTCAGTCCCTGCACCCACGAAAAATGATACCAGGTTGCAGCTTCTTGAAGGAACCTTTACCAAACCTGAAGAGATTGATACCGTGATGCAACAATGAGGTACCGGCCACCACTACTTCACACACCTACATTGACCTGTCTCAAACCCCCCAAACATGAGTTAGATACAAAATGAGCCGCGAGGTGAGAATGACTGTTCTGATACCCGATAGGTATAAATTTAGTTCTGTTGCTTGTTGCTAGAAGTTAATGTCTTGCCACTGTTTCCACTAGTCTTTTTCTCTTGCTTCTTTCCTTCTTCTTTCTTTTCTTTGTAACAATAGAACACAGTACATTAAATAGCTATCATGTCCGAAACTGCTTCTTCTCGGAGAAGAGTCGAATTAGACGTCATGAAGTTACTCATGAGTGATTTCCAAGCATCTTTAATTGATGACAATATTAGAGAAATATGCGTTTGCCTTGAAGGCCCCAAAGATACTCCCTACGAGGGTGGTATGTGGAAAGTGCATGTTGAGTTACCTGATCAATATCCTTATAAATCCCCCTCCATTGGGTTTGAAACCAAAATATTCCATCCAAATATTGATGAACAATCTGGTTCCGTTTGTTTAGATGTTATTAATCAAACTTGGTCCCCTATGTTTACAATATATCATGTTTTTGAAACGTTTATACCTCAATTACTTAATTATCCAAATGCGTCTGATCCGTTAAATGGTGATGCAAGTTCTCTTTATCTAAATGATAAACATGGTTACGAAGAAAAAGTTAGATCTTACGTTAATAAGTACGCAAATAGAGATGTCATTTTGAAACAATTTAAGGAAGAAATGGGTATTGAAGACAGTTCAGATAATGATATGGTTAATGGTTCAGGCGATGAAGCTAAAGTTTCAAAAGACAATAATGGCGAAGATGATGAAGATGATGAAGACGATGATCTAAGTAGTGTAGAAATTGATTACGAAGATAATGATGATACGACTATGAACTCAGACAAAGATTTCGATGAAATGGACCTTTGAAAACTGACGACACACTTATTCAATCAACTATGAATTGGTAATTTATAGCCATAAAATAATCAATGAATACATCCTCCTACCTACATACCCTTCTTTATCACTAAAACTTATTAATTTTTTTTTCTGTCCCCCTCTTTTCTCTCTTATTTATTTGTTTAGCTTGCCCATACATGAATGATGATACTTATAATTAATATTTATTGACAATTTGACTATTTTTAAATTCTTGTAACACCGAAGGCTTCATAAGCCACAAATTTTGCAGGATTCACCAGCCACATCACATGGGCTTAGATTGAAGTTTCGAAGTTTCAATCCTTCGGTAAAGTATATATGTGGGGGATCTAACTTCTTTTGTCAGAAATCATACGTTCTCTACATACCGTCAATGAAGTCACAGAGAACTGATCAAAGGAAGTTACAAAGAAGGATCTCACTTCAAACAAAGAAAAGGGATGCACAGCAAATATTACCCGAGACAGTCATTATGTCAATCATTGATCACCAGTATTTGTTATTCAAAAACAAATCGTTATTGTTAGATAGAGCATATTCCTCAGAATCATCAAAGGAAAAGCACTTTAAAATACTAAATGATTGGATTTATATTGCAAGTAATTATTGTTATATTTTATTTCAAAACGATCTAGACGGTTGTGATGAATTGGCCTTAGAAATATTTTCTGCGTTTTATTTTATTGTTAAATTTGTTTTCAAAGAACAATCAAACAAGTATTACCATTTAATAAATGACACAGACAGATTAAATATTGAAATATTATTTAAAAAATATCAAGATTTTTTGTCTTCTCCACGTCAACTATACTATCAGTTTATAATTGAACATATTAATTCATTAATGACAATCCATGAAGAATCCGACAGTTATAATGAATTGACTAACAATAGAACCAACCAGAGAAGAAGTTTAGATCCCAACTCACATAGAAAATCAATACAATCACCTTCTGAATTATATCCACAAACAGATTTATTAGAACTTTCTTCAAATAATTCTGATTCATCATTTGACACATCAGTTAACAGCGAGAGATTAGGTTCAGTACTTAAACCAATTGATATAAATGCGTTTGCCTCATTGGATCCAAAATCTTTAATTATTTTGAATATTCAATCAAGAAGTCTGCACTCATCAAATAAAACAATCATTACAATTGATCCAAGTTTAGTAGATGATTCATTTTTTTTTGAAAGTCACGTTTTACCTTATTTGAATCATGATTTAGATTTTAAAATAGTTCTTTTTTCAAAATCTGAAACTATTACAATTTTAGAAAAGTCAGTTTTTAAACAATTAATTCACCATAATTTTAATAGTATTTATTGGTTAGAAGGAGGCTACTATGCATTTAAACACAATTTCATAAAACCTTCCGCAAATACTAGCAAGTTTACCAATCATTCTGAAAAGAAACCAAAAATTCCACAACTAGACAAGGACATCGACAATCTCAATCATTCTAAAGTTGGAACCAACTCACTATTATTTTCAGATTCTAACTCAATATCCCCACCACCGATTCCATCAGCAATGTCATTATTAGCATCTGATGATACTTTATCATCAGGGTCACATATTCCCTTATTGCCGTTACAATCTTCAAGTACACCAAGCTCGATGAATAATAGGAGTTCTTTGTATTCTATGCCAACAACAAAAAATCCATTTCAGCTTTCCCAGCTTCATTCATCATTACCGCCACCATCATTACCGCCACCATCATCACTTCCACCGATACCACAACCAAAACAGCTACACCTCGAGCAATACATGCCATTACAAATGCCTTACCAAATACCCACCAAACTAGAGTATAAACCAGTAGTCACACTGAGAAATTTAGGTTCAACATGTTATATAAATTCAATGATTCAGTGTTTGTTTTCACTTCATAAATTTCGTGATTTTTTCATTGATGATGAGAAGTTAAGATTATATATTAAAAATTTGAAAGGATCGAATGCAATACTAACATCAGGCTTTCATGAATTATTTAATTTATTTTATTTAAAGGCAAATCATGGTTCAATGCCACCACTGATTGAAATGACTAGATTTTTATCGATTATTGCAAAATTAAACCCTTCTTACAACATCCCAAATGAACAGCAAGACACATCACAATTTTTATATTATATAATTGCACAATTACATAAAGAGTTAAAATTTACCCTAGAAAATGCTCAAAAATTAAATCTGATAAAAATTAATGATGAATTTGGTGAAAAATATTATGATTGGCAATTAAAAACTTTACAAAATGAAGGTTTCAGCCAGGTTCAAAATCTTTTTAATATTAAAGAAGCCGTTGTTATGAAGTGTAATAGATGTGGTTACACAAGCACAAGATACGATACATCAATTATGCTTCATTTATCATTGAAGAATTTGAATTCTTCATTGAATGATATTATATCAAGTAATTTTGTTGCTGAAGAAATGAGTTCACGATTAGGTAATGCATGGGATTGTGATGGATGCACAAAGGCAGAAAAAGAGCTTGAAATGTTACAAGAAAAATTAGAGAAAGAGCATGATATTAGCTTAGCAAATTCAAAGGAAAAGGAAAAATCAAAAGATCGTCCAGTAAAGAGACGGTTTTTCAGACTTACAAAAGATAAATCATTAAAAGATTCAGATTCCGAAACAATTAGTCGTAATCAAACACCAGATCCTTCTGTTGATTTATATTCAAATTCATTAACAGATAAGGAGAAACAAGAATATAATAGATTGGCAGACATTTTTACTCGTGAAAGAATTGCATATAGATCAGTTGAGTTAATAGAATTACCAGATGTGTTAGTTTTGTGCCTATCATTATTTAATTCAAGCCAACAAGACGTTAAATTTAATCTTCAAAATCTGAAATTTCCTGAACAGTTGACAATGGAATTCAATAAATGTTGTAGAATCTACAAATTAAATTCTTGGATTGATCATTGGGGTTCTAATATTCATTCCGGTCATTATACTGCAACAGTTGACTTGGATAATAGACAATGGATTACTTGCGATGATGATAAGATTCAACCTCCTTCTGATAAAACTGGAGGTACGGTAAGGGATTCTTACGTTTATTTACTTTTTTATGAAGTTGTTTAGTTAAAAATAATAGTTTCTTTATAACTTTGTCATAATTTTGTATTAATTGTAAATTGTACTGGTAAGAAGCGGATAAGTTACTCAAAAGGGCAGTGTGATTTTGTCTGAGTTGGTAATCTGAAATTTGATTTTCTCTCTATTAATTTTTTTTTTCAAGAATTTTTTCAACATGAATTTTTGATTGTGAGTTTTTTTTTTAATCTATCTAAGTGAAACCAACTTTTCTTTGTTGAAATTCTTTCTAGATTAAGTTAAATAAAACATCCAAGTAGTTAAAATATAAAGTTTTAAAAATGTCAATCATATCTATAACGACACCTGCATCTGCAAAATCCAGACATGAAGAAACACATATTAAGCAAGAAGATGATGATTTCATGGTTGATGATGAAATTGATGACGTTTTAAATTCAGCAAAAAGGAAATTTATTGGACTAGAAAATAATAGTATTGTTACCCCAGGTGAATTAATTACCGAGGATGCAACCTGGATGAGAGGTCATGGTACGTATTATCTTGACGAACATACATATTCATCAGTTGCAGGTATGATTTCAAAAGTTAATAAATTATTAAGCGTTGTTCCCTTCAAAGGACGTTATAGACCAGAAACTGGTGATCATATTGTTGGTAGAGTTATTGGAATTAGTAATAAACGTTGGAAAGTTGAATTAGGCGCAGAACATGCAGGTATTTTGTTATTAGGTGCAGTTAATTTACCGGGTGGAGTTTTAAGGAGAAAAAGTGATAGTGATGAATTACAAATGCGTTCCATTTTAAAAGAAGGTGATTTGTTAAACTGTGAGGTTCAAAGTACATTTAATGATGGATCTGCAAGTTTACATACTCGTTCATTAAAATATGGTAAATTAAGGAATGGTATGTTTGTTAAAGTCAATTCCTCATTAATTGTCAGAACAAAAAATCATATGCATGAATTGCCAGGTAGTGTAAGTGTTATACTTGGAGTTAATGGATATTGTTGGATTTTTAAGACGAAATCAACGCCTTCATCAAATTCAAATGCTAATAATGGAAATAGTGGTAAAGCAGAAAGTGAATTCAAAGCAGCCGCATCATCGGGTGGTTATTCTATTGGAATGGGCAGTATTAGTATTACTAGACTTGAAGAAGAAAGTTCGTGGGAAATATATAGTGATAAGAATGATTTCATTAGTGCCAGTATAAAAGAAACAATTTCACGTTATAGATGTTGTTTGGTTGCGTTAAGTTATTGTAATATTGGAATCGATGTTAAAAGACTTGTTAAAGCATTTGAGATTAGTTTAGGTTATGGGGATGTTAATAATTTAATTAGTGAAGATGTTAAAAAAATTATTGGTGAAGATTTAATTAACAGTGAAAAAATGAGAGGTTAATCATTATAAAAATTACTTTGTATATTATCATATTTATAATAGTCTTTAATCAATTATAAAAACAGAATATAAGAAAAAAAAAATGCATTGATAAATCAAAGTTTTCAATTTAAAAAATATGCCCAGTATATATATATAAATTTATGTAATTATTTTCTTAATATTGTTTGATTACTTTTTAATTTTGAGTTCGATTATTTGTAAAAGTCTTTCAAAATATTGAATTCATTTTGTGGAATAACTTCACTGAATAGAGAACCTTTTGTGTTATTGATCAACCTTTTCTCAAAATCAGTTCTTTCTTTGGATTGCATTTGCCCATTATTCAATAAAGACCAGATCAAATCTTCTTCACCAATTGTATTACAAGTTTTGCCATTATAAATCAGTTGTGCAACATCATGTAAAATATTAGCAGTCAAACCCCAACAGTTTCTTGTACGCACATCAAATTCTTGATCTTCATGAGTTTCATCTTCAGAAGCTGAAGATAAATCATCAATTTCTTGCAACCAATTAACTTCGTGTTTATTTAACAGTGGAAAAACAAAGGACCTTAGATTCCATGGTAAACCAGCCCATTTTGTTCTAATATGACTTTGTTTTAAACATTCCTTCAATTTAAAAATGTCAGATGGTGGTAGTAAAAAATCTCTTAATGGTACACTAAAGACACTAGCAGACTCACCAGGATTTAAAACTAAACTATGCAACCTACGTTCAGTGTGAATAACATCTTCATGCCAGTTAATATAGCCAACACAAGGAGCTACAGCTAAGAATGTTCTTGCTAGATACGCTGGTAAAGTTTTTAATTCATCTAGTGAAAATCCAAATTCATTCAGAAGATATTTGTTATGTCTTGAGATTCCGATTTCTTCATCCATTTCTCTTCTAGCACATTGAAATTCACTTTCTAAACCATTATCAGCTTTACCACCAGGTAGTGAAATATGACCGGAAAAGTTTTTCAACTTTCTAGACCTTTTAGTTAAAACAACTCTTAATTCACCCTCATTACCTAAAAACAATAAAACCATCACAGCTGAACGTCTATTAACAGGTACTTTATGCCACACACTGAATTTTGATTGATTTTTAAAGAAAGTTGGTCTAAAATTAACTAAATTTGTTAAATATTTAGATTCCATTTTATGTCTGATAATTCTATGTTGATAATTTGATTTCGGAATTGGGGGGATTGGTAATTGAATTGAATGATCCAATTTATAAGAGGAGGGGGAACTATATAGGATTGAATGAGATAAAGCACTGTACTGAGGAAGAAAATTGCTGTTAGAGGGGGTTGCAATGGAGGATACGGTAGAGACAAAAGTCTTGCTAGAATGCAGAACAACCTGCGTAGTACTGCGAGGTGCCGAGGAGAGCATGGATTGTAGAAAATTAATTGCCTTTTCGAGAAGTGGTGAAGTTTTCCAAACTAAAGATGAAACGGCAATAACAAATACCAAATAAACGAGCTCTTTGCAAAGAGAATTTCTCGCTTCTGGATCAAAGGAAAAAACAAGATAACCACAGAAAGAAAACAGTGATGAGAAGGAGGGATGAAAACAAAAAAGAGAGAGTCTACTTTAATATAAGCGTTTGTTCCCCACTCCATGTTAGGCCTCTTTTTTGTGCAAATCCAGTCGCAGCGCAAACACAAAGTGGGGTTCTGTTTTTTTGTTTTTTCTTCTTGTTTTCATTTTGTCATGACGTAATGTCGTCAATACAAATAGAAAATAGACAATAGACAATAGACAATAGAAAACAAAAAATAGAAAAAACTCTCAAAACTCATGATTAACCTAATAACTAAAAACTAAAAACTAACAACTAAAATACTACTGTACACAAAGCAAAAGACCGAAAAGTAAACTCATTTTTTTTCCATTTTTTCATTTTTTTCCGTTTTGTTTTCATTATTAGATTCATTTATTTCAACAATCTTTCCCCCTTCACTTTCATTCAATTCTTCCACATCCTTAATTTTTTCGGTTTCTTCCAATTCTTCAACACGAACACGCAATGTCGCTAACTCAGAAGTCATTTCCTTTAATAAATCAAGTAAATGAAGCGTATCGCATCCAATTGTTCCAGACTCTCCAATTATTTGTCTAGCACCCAGAACTGTAACACAATTTTCAATTCTTGTAATAGTATGATCCAAAAACAACAGCATAAAAGATTCAACAGCAGCTAAGTCCTGCCCAAGTGTATTCTCTGCATCATTTTTTACACCATCTGTAAATTTTTTATATTGATTAACACTACCTGCACTTTGATACGATGCCAGAAAAGATGCAATTTTTTCGAGCTTAAGTGCAACCCTACGTAGTGCCCACGCAGTTTCTGGTGTAATACCACTGACTGCTAATCTATTTGATTTATTATCAATTTCACCATCTTTACTCGTAAGAAGTTTTAATCTTGTGCTCAATGGCTTTGGGAAAACTAACCAAATGTTTTCAGGAGTTTCTAAACCTTTTAATTTTTTAGCTCCAATACTTTCTAAAACGATTCCAATATTATCCAATTGATCCAATTGATTCTCAACATCAATACCTCTACATTTATATCCATATGCTCCATTGAGATTAAGTTTACCAGTTTTAATCATCTGATGAATTTTTCTCACATTTCTAATTTCATTATAAAAATCTGTACTCATCGTAATTTGTCCACCATCGGCAACTGCACTAACTCTGGAAGCTCTGTTAACCATTGGTCCAAAATAATCCATTCTCTTTGTAATTACATCCATTTCACAAACAGGTGCACCCCAATGAATACCCATTCTAACCGATAAACCTCTAAAAATTAAATTACCTTCTGTATCTTTGATTTCTAACCCTTGATCACTTGATATGATTTCTTCTGGCCATTCATTAGTTGTTAATAACTGTGATTGAACAATAAAACACCATAATAATGCAGCTGTCGGCGTAGGAAAACTGACAATAAACGCGTCACCTTCAGTCTTAACTTCATATCCTCCAACAATACGTAATTGTCTTCTCATGATCGCATTATGGACTTTAATTGCTGACCTCATTGCAGTTGGATAATTATCCCATAGTAAAGTGGAATTTTTAATATCGGTGAAAACCATTGCTAGATCTCCTGTTGGTGGTTCAATTTCATCATCCAACTTACGTAATGTTGAATCTTCAGGTTTTGATGTGTTATGAGGCTTTTGCCTTGTTGAAAACTGTCTTAATGATAAAACAACTGAGGTTAGTTTTTGTTCTTTACCACCATATGAAATGGCAAAATCTCTTAATTTTTCTGCTGCTCCAGTTGGATTAGATTTTTCTTGTCTAATGATATCAGCGGCAAGTTCGAAGGAGACTCTTTTCCAAATTTCATTCGTGCAAATTGCAATCATTTCTTCATTCTGCGTTAATCTGAATTTATGAACACTGGGTTTGGCATTAATATGTGGCATTAATTTAAAAAACCCAACAGATCTTGAAACATCGGAAACACCATCTAAATAACCATCGGTTGTAACATATCCACCTGAATCCCTAATCCTGCTATATTCTTTTGGCGCATAAGGTTCATGTTTTGTTGTTATTATACTAAACTCACCGTTTGATTTTGTCAAAATACCCATAATATCACCAACGTTCGCAATATAGACATAATCTTTTCTAATATAGATAATGGTTGCAGCGCATCCAGATAAGCCATCTTCTTCTAATGTTAATTTATCAGTTGTTTTAGTTCTATGAACAGCCGCTGAACTAAATGTTAATGACTCATCTTTATTTATTAAAATACTCATTTCACTATTCATTGTTAAAAATGCCCCCCTTAAACAATCTTCAACAGTTTTTGGTGAGACACCTGGTGTAATATTTTGACCTAAAGTCTCTAGTTCTTCGGCCAAATGAAGTTCAAAAGTTTCTTGAATAATTTTAGAGATTTTATCGCCACCTGTTCTAACGGGATTTTTCCCATCATAAATTGTGATCAAAAATTCATCTGATTTACCTCTAAATTTTTCAATAACAACGTCTCTTGTAGATAATGAGTCAAAAATCCCCAAACAGTCTGAAATACCATAACCAAAATCACCCAATTGTGAAACAGTAGATCTGATTCTCCTACTAACACTCTGGTCAGGAACAGCACCAGTCGTGATAGTAACATCCATTAAACCTAACATTTTCAGATTTTTTAATCCAAGAAACGAATCTAGTTTTTCGCCGGTTTCCTCATCATAATTTTGTTGTGGTTTAATTTCCAACCTTTTATTTCCAGAAAAATTCAAATATTTCAAATTTTTATTATAACACCAATTCCAGTCATATGGGACATTACCAATATTATACTTCAATTGATTTGACCCAACGTCTAAAGATGATAGGAGTTTTAGTTTTGATAATTCAGCAGGCAATGTGCCAAATCTATTTCCATTCAAATGCAACGTATTGATCTGACTTACATTATCTAAATCTTCAATTGGCAATGACGACAGGTAATTACCCGATAAATACAAAACCTTGAGCTTTGTTAATCTTGAAAGATATCCATTTGGAATATCAAAAAAATCATTATATGATACATTCAAACATTCAAGATTATGAAATAAAGATATTGTTGGAAAAACGTTTTCATTCAACTTATTATCACATAAACATAATTCTGTTAACGCATCAATTAAACCCAATTTGTCTTTATCTGCCAGTATACTAAAAGATGCATTTTCACTTATTCTTCTGTTCTTTGATAATGTTTTTGATTTTGGCGTTAAAATTCCAACATCATCATCTCTGTCCTCATCATCGTTTTCACTTTCATCAGATATAAAAACTGAGTCATCATTTCCATCATGCTTAGTATTTTTAAATTTAATCATTTGATTAGACGAGTTGAAAATATTGTAAGGTGGCTCAGGAAATGTTTCCAGTAAATTTGAAGCCAAGTTTAAAGATTTCAATGAAACCAGCTGCCAGATTTTATCGTTGACTCTACCAATATTATTCAGATGAACATCTAAAATTTTTAACTTTTGCAAGCTACATAATGAATCTGGGATATTGGTAAGGTTATTTTTAACAATTGAAAAGTGTTGTAAACTTTTCATTGCACCAAAAGTATCAGGTAAAATACTTAAATGATTATAATCTAAAATCAATTTTTCAACTGAAACAAGTCTAAAAAAAAACGAACAGGACGTTAACTTTCCCTTAGAGAAATCAACAACTTTTAAACTAGGCATTTCGCATTCAAAATAAACGTAAGTTAAAGGGTTCATATTTAATTCGATTTCAAATAAACCATTGGCTTTTGACCTAAAAACTGACACCATATTACCAGTTGCTCTAATAACTTCTAAACTCAGTACATTTTTTAATGAATCAATTGACGTTAACTTATTGAAACGTAAATCAACTCTTTGAAGCTTCTGAAAATCTGCAAAAAAAGCAGGCAATTCACTCTCAATTTCGTTACCAGCGACCTGCAACAATTCCAAATTTTTCAATGATGAGAAACTTTCAGGAAACTCTTTAATTGCATTATATGATAAATCTAAATGTCTTAAACTTTTTAGTTTGAAAATTTGTGCCGGAATTTTCTTTAATCTATTTGAACCTAACTTGAGTGATTGCAAATTATATAAACCTGTGAATTTGGGCGGAAGCTGACTGATTCGATTACAAGTTAGATTCAGTGATGTCAAAGTGTGCAAATTATTAATATTAGAAGGAATATGTGTGATGTAATTCACTTCAAGATTTAAAACCGATAAACGTGGTGCATGAATAACTGCAGCTGGGAAAGTCGGAGTACCACTTCTTGTAAATGACAACTTTGTTAAATTCCGAGAATCATGCATAAAATCATCTGCAAATTCAAACGATGGGTTTTGGGAAACGTCTAACGTCGCAATGGGTTCAGCATATAAAAAGTTTGGAATCTCCTGTAAATTCCAATTATCAAGATCGACAAATTGCGGATTAATTTGACTTTTCTTTTCTTCACTTATTAATTCAACACCTTTTTCTTGAACAACAAATTTAAATAAAAAACTCAAATCTGTTCTTTCAATGAAATCTAAATTATCCCTTTCTGTATAACCATACAAGAATAACATTTTTCTTTGAATTTTTAGAGGCCTCTCATCCAGTGGCAAAGTTCTGGTTAAACCACCACACTTAAGAACTAACATATGATCATCATCTGGTTTCAAAAATTTTTTTCTTCTTAATATATCCAGTATATTTTTAGATTTAGTTTCTTCTGTACAAGGTAAAAGTGATGATTTTTCACCTTTAAAAATTCTAACTGAAGATCTTGGGGAACCAGTTAACGCTTTTTTGACACCTTTTTCGGCATCTAACGTTTCGTCTGATTTGTCCACATCTGCATCATTACTCTCGGTGTTTTTATTGTTTTTTTGTTCTTCATCCACAACTGGTGTGGATGTTAATGAAGAATTTGAAGATGAAGCAGAACCAGATGCAGATCGAATAGTTTCTAACGTACGTCTACCCTTCAAATTATTGACTGCACTAGAGTTTGGAACTGTGGTGGAGTCAAAAGAATTCGAGCTTGACATATCAGACTCTAATGCACCAGCTGAAGGTATCGGAGTCTGTGATGCAAGTTCTGAATTTTCAGATCTAACTTTCCAGCTTTCTGGTGCTTTCCAAGATGGTTTTTCTTTATTTGCAGGCGTATATAAGCTAGTAACAGAACCAACTCTGGCCATTTCAACGGGAACATTTGTGATTGCACGTAATTCATGCGGATCATTTGAATCTAACAAGGAAATACCATGAGATTGAGCCAATGTATTACTTGCAGACATTGGAACTGATAGAAACGCATCGTCTAAATCGATTGATTCGAATGTTGAAGATCTGCGCATTTGCTGATCATGATGTGAAGCCTGTACTACGCTCGGGTGACGATACTGTGATAATGGTTGGAGATGTGACAGACCTTGTTCGGAAGGTAGTCTTCCCTTAACAAGTGGAGTTGAAATATGATTTTGATTATTCGAAGATTCATCATTTAAATGTTCAGGTATATTAGAATCATGTTGAAATGGTAATTTAAAAGAAAATTGCTCTTTTGGGGGTGTGGATGGATATACCGAGTGTGATTTTTTAGATGAAACAGATGCTGCTCTTGGATTTGGATAGTCCATCGATTTTGAAGATTCACTTTGTCTTCTTGGTAATATTTTAGTAAACAGATTTGATCGTATAATGGATTTTTTAGACGATGTCGAAGATCTACTTGAACGGTCATTATTTTTTAAAGAAAGAAAGCTGGTGAAAGATTTAGAAGAACCCATTGACGTTGAACTGATCTTCTCTTTTGATTCCGAAGGACCTATTCCAACGCTTGAGATAGAAGCATTATTATTATCGATTTTTCCTTCTCCACCATCAACTAAAGGCTTAAAATGTCCATGATGGTAATGAAGCAAACCATGTGGGTGTAAATAGGAGTGCGTGGTATTTGTGCTTGAGTCATTACTTGAATTTTTCATACCTAGTTTACCATCAATTAAATTCGAATCCGCAGTATAATTAGAAGGATTTCTTGTAGTATTTGGGGAAGTTGAAGCTGCAGAATCACCCGAATTGTTTCTTCTCTGAGAGGCTTCCAATTCAGCGGAGTTATTCAAATACCAATGTTGGTTATCATCCATATACTTTGCATTAAATTGAGGTTTCTCTAAGGTCTTGTTTTTGTTCTTAGTCCGCCCTTTTTGAGTAAACGCAAGGGGCTTAAAAACAGAAGAAGTGCTGTCCAAACCAGTCAACATGGATGGAAACGTGTTGTTGATCAAGTACAAACTAATAATATAGCAATGTACAATAATTTCAAACAAAGGAATATGCTCAGATGCTCAATACGGCACAAAATGCATTTATTTTCAAAAGGCAAATTGCAAGTCTCAAAATTTAAAAAAAAAAAAAATAAAACTTAAAAAAAAAAAAAAAAAATACATCCGGCCCAAAGAAGTAATCGCCATTCTCGACATGTTTTATTCTGTTACTTGAATAAACTAAAGGAATGTTAAGAAGGTATTGCAAGTACACTACTATTTCCACTTTCTGTACTCGGTAGTTTTCCGTTTTTGCCACTTACAATACATTTTTTATCTGAATAGCGTGCTTTTGTTTTGTGCAACCTCAAGTTGTTGTGATAACTTTTGCTGTCGCATCTTACACACTCTACATACAAATTTTAATATCGAGTTTCATTTCTGCCTATTTGTCATCTTCGAAATGATAGGCAGTTTATTTAAAAAAAGAGATTTATTTTATAACAACCCACACACATCAGCATCACCATCCTCATCAAATTTACAGCAGACTTCGCCACTTCCATCTTCATCCGGTGCATTTCACTTTACGGCCTCCTCATTGGATAACGACATCTTACCAAATAACCAAAATATTAAACATAGCTCTACTTCTGTGTACAACTCAAGGAATAGTAATAACATTAATGGTAAACCTGATATTCATAGTCCATCTAATCTAAATTTAAATACAAATCCAAGTTCAAATCCAAGTTTAAATTACAGTCATTGTTCAAACGGATTACATAAAATGGCAACTCAGGAAATTGATAGTTTATCGAATGAATCAAATTTGCACATGCCCTCTCTTTATGGGTTGAATCCAAATTCTAATTCGCCATCTCCAAGCACTAAATTATCTAATAAATTGAATGGGTTTCGAATGGTAATTATTCAAGATGCTGGTATTAGAAAGAAACAACCATTGTTTGATTCTGCCGTTCCATGTAATATGAATTTTAAAACGATTCCACAGAAACTAAATAAGAAATTGTATCACTCAATCAATGAGTTATCTTTGTATATGTTTGGATGTTATGGTATGCCGATTTCTGAAAATAACATGACAACTAAATTACATTATTTGCCATCTTTAACAAACATGCATTCCTCAGTTTTGATAACTAGACTGTTTTCATTAGATTCTTCATTTCAGTTGAAATCTCATAAAATCTCAGGACATTTGTCCGATTGGGAGTCTCATCCAATTTTAAATACGGATGAATTGCCACTCTGTGAAAATTCGTCAGTCAGATTTTCAATTGGTATAATTTTACCAGTTTCATCATCAATTGAATCTGCCCGTGATGAAATAACTCAAAATTGGTTACAAATATCGGATTGTCTATTGTCATTACAAAATATGATTGTTTCTAAACTGAAGTTGAATCATTTATCAAATATCAATAATTGTAAATATAAAAAAGGAGGTTCACAGGTCTCAAATAACAGTTCCACCATTTTCCCAGAAAATCAAGTTAGTCACGAGAAGCTAAATTTTAATATTTATTGTTTGCAATCTGAGTTTGAATTATATCAAGAACTTGCGTCTTTTTTAAAACGTATAATATCATTACTTGAAATTCCAAGACTTTTTATTGATTTGAAACATTCAAACCAGTCGTTAATAAATTGGGCATCGACTTTATCTTTGTGGTTAGAATTAAAAGATGGCAGGGTTTGTCCTCATTCTGACCCGGATTTACATCCCTCACCACCATCTACAGGAGATTTTATGAATCCAATTGCTTCGAGTGATTCACCACAATCGTTGAAATATTTAGCTTCTTTAATTTCAATATTCTTACCATTAAGAGATCAACTGTTTGATTCAGGCGATTATGAATCCATAAATTCAAAAGTAAGAATTGTTATAGGCACAAGCAATCCAATTGTTTCACAGAAACTTATTTTTATTTTAGCTGGTATAATAGGTTATGAAAAGTTTTCAGAGATTTATGATTCTTTACAAAATTCAAATGTCATTAAAAGTCGTAAATCTTCAATTGAATCGAATTCGACTCCCATTTCAAAACCAAAAGATCAATACAATTTTATACCCCCGAATGTTCAAACAAGTAACAATGGATTATTTATAGACATACCCTCAAATAGTTTTGAACATAATATGATTAAATCTTCACCCTTGACAATTTCTCATTCACCAAGCGTTTCAACAATTTCTGCTAATATCAAAAGTCAAAGGATACCAATACCATCGATTCATAGAACATCATCATATGCATCATTACAAAACTTATCAAGTTCTTATAATAAAACTATTCCAAATAGTATAGGATCTCAAACATCTTCTAGCTCATGGCGCAATAATGTTGGTTCGTTTATGGAAAGATGGAAGAATTCAATTACTTCATCACCAACAACATCTCAATTTTCTCAAACGCCATTTCATCCATCAACGACACACACACCGTCCCCAAATATGGAATATGATGAGTTTCCCTGGTTTATGCATAGACGTTCAACAAATATGTTATCCTCTTCACCGGCATCATGTGTGTCCACTCATACATCATATACACAAAATACTAATAAGTTTTCTCTAGCCAATAATTCAATAATTAGTACATATAAGGCACATGATAACTATAAAATAAGTAGATCGACAAATAATTTATTTGGAACAAAATTTCATAATATTATAGATTCAATCAACTCTGAAATTTCATCGATTATAAACGGTGATTTTGATAGTAGGATAATCGATTCTGACACATCCGTTTTAGATGTCAGCTTGAAATCTAACCATTTTAATGATATAAATGCAAGTACTGAGATTCAATTGCCCATGCTTGCGGGTTACCTTTCACAGTATTGCCCAGAATTTAATATGATGTCATGTCCAGTGAGGACTTTAGTTGATGATTTATTTATGGAATCATTAAAGAATGATTTGAAAGTTTTGAATGTTACTCAAAGTAATATATATTTTGTCAATTTAGGTATGAGGTGTGTGAATATCTGTCAAATGAACTCTCATGAAAGAAACACATTACATGATTCAAATGCATTATATGTTACGTCTAACAGGGCTTCAAATTTTGATGATAAGAGTTCAATTCATCACGATTCTAAGATAACTTCAAAAAAATCGAATTTAACTAAATCAATTGAATCTGGATTAGAATATCATTCCACAACAATATTTTCGCCTTCTAAGTCGCCAGCATCAAATTCTTCGTTGAGAATGTCATCGTTTTTATGTCAAGATGATGTCAACGTAATCGACGAAATTTTAGGAAAAATTTCGTTCATAATTAATGTGTTTTTTTATGAAATTAATACAAACACATATGATACAAATTTCATGATTGAAAAGGAAAACAAATGTTGCAGTTCAATAAGAGTTTTAATTTCGGAATTAATTACTATTGTTGACTCTCAAGAAACTCCAAATTTCTGTTAATGTGAAAAGTACCATTTCTTATATAATCATACCGTATTTGCTTTCTTCTGTATATATACTTTTTTAGTACTAATTTTTTCATAAACTTTCATATAAATTTCAAACAAACCTTCCAGTGAGATGTTAAACCATTATAGGTTTTTCTTACAAAATATTATTCAAAAGATTATTAAAAATACACAAAGCTTCATTACACTTCTAAAATTAATGTACAATGTTATTGAGAGATATTTACTATATATTTGCTCTTTCAGGAGGCAATATTTCATGGATATTCACTGACTTTTTATCCAAACCTTCAACACCAGTAACACCCAATGGAGTGATAAAAATGGTTTGTCTCTTTGGATTTTCAGCAACTTTACGCAAAATTAATTTTAATGCAATTCTACGATTAACATTATCCATGAAAACATCAAATTCATCCAAACCTCTAATTCTTGAGTGCATTGGACCCCAAATTGCAAATAAAAATGCAATCTGTCCATAGGATTTCTCACCGCCCGAAAATGATTCTACTGAACGAAGAGGTCCAGTTTCTTTTGTTGCAACTTTCAATGTTAAAGTACCTTTTTTAACATTAAATTCAATTTTACCCCTAAAACGACGAATCTTTAAGGCAGAAATAAATACAGATTCAACTTCTTGGAAAGTTAAATAAGTTGTTTGTAATAAATTACTTAATCTATTTTCCAAGGCCCCGCTTAAATTATTGTAAAGACTAATAGTTTCACTAAACTTAGATTCGATTTCCTTTAATTCTGAATTTGCTTTTAATAAATTTAGTTCTGCCTGTTCTTTTGTTATACCTTGTCTACTTTCAATTTCTTTAAGATAAATATCAATACTGTGGATCTCATCATCAATTGATTGTACCGTTGTCGCTGAGGTGATATTGGATTCTTCTAATGTACAGAATTCCAATGCACGTTCTTTGAAAATTTTCAATTCTTCAGTTGTTTTAGAAATATATTCATTTAATTTGTTGAGATCATGTTCAAGTTTTAAATTAGCATTATCCAGACTCATAATGTTACTTTTATTACATTCAATATTTGAATCACATAATTGAAACTCCTTTTCTTTTTCCATATATAGTTTATGTGCAGTCTTAAAATCTGCAGCAATTGATTGATATAATAATCTTTGATTTTCTAAAACCTTCTGTGCTTTATGAAAGTCATTTTGCAACGGTTCCATTGTTTGAATATCTAATGCACGATTAGATTCCAAAATATCTTTTTCATTGAGCAATGTTTCTAGTTTAGAAGTACCTGAGTGAAGCTTTTCCAACTTATCACTTGTTTTTTCAATCGATTGTGAAATTTCCTTTATTTCAATTTTAATGTCGCCAATTTTCTTTTGGTATGATCTTAAATCCTTCCGCAAGGATTCTAATTTACCAGTCAATTCTTCGTTCTTCTCATTTCTAGAAGTTTTTAGTTGATCTAAATCTCTTTGTAACCTCAAATGTAACGAGTCTCCTTCTACACGTAATCTTGCTGAAATCTGATGACTGAAATAAATAGGGTCTGTTTGGAATCTACCATTTCTTTTGTATAATCTTAAAACACCATTTTCAACCAAACAAAGCACAGATGAAATTAAACTTTGATGATCGTTATCCAATTCTCTTTGAGCCTCCATTCTATCAGAGATAAGTAATGTGGAATGTAATTTTAAGGAATCGATTAAAAAACATTTTAAATTTTCATCGGATATTTTCAAAGCATCTAGCACTGAAGGATATTTAGATTGTGGTTTGTATTTGTCATAATTAAAAACTTCATTCTTTCTAACCGTAATTTCACTCCCAGTACCAAAAAATTTAGATCGACTTCCTAGAATCTGTGCATCTCTATGATTTGAAACTAAAAATGATACCAGAGAACGTTGTAAAATAGATTCTAGGGCAGGAATCCAGTTCTTATATTCCTTCTTCAATTCAATGAATAAACCCAAAGGACCAATGTATCCATTTTCAAATCTTTGGGAATGAAGGTCTCTCATTAGTTTGAGGATATTGGAATTAAATGCACTCTCTGGGCTATTCGACTCCTCTTGTTTTTTAGCATCATGCGCTTTTGCCTCAAGATTATTAACTTCAATATTTAATGTTTGCAAAACTTCATTATTTGTTATTTCTGTACTTCTAATTTCTGGTTGTAAAACCTCAATATTTGAAGAAAGTAACGCCTTTTCATTGTTTAAATTCTTTAATTTTTCCTTTTGCCTATCTTGGAAAAGCTTCAATCTTTCAACGTTTTCGTCAGTTGAATTTTCAATTCTTTTTCGTTCCGCCTCAATTTTTTTTTCAATTCTGGCAAGTACCATATCGTCAGAGGTGATTTTTGCTCTAATAGCGTCTATTGTACTTTTACTTTTATTAACATTGTCTTTTGCAGTATTAATTAACGTTTGAGCATCATTTTTTTCACCTTCACAATATCGAGTTTTCTGTTTATAACTTTCTAGTTCACTATTTTCAAGGTTCTTTTTGTTTTCTTCCAGTTGAATGATTTCAGTTGCAAGGGTTTGTTTTTTGTGATTATTTGATTCAATTTCAGTAGCTTTCTTTTCAAGAATACTATTTGCCTTAGCAAATAACTTTTTTTGTTCGTTGAATTGAACCCAAATCTTTTTGCCAATTAATAAACCTTTCTTTTTACTATATTTATCCGAATCCTTAAAAGAATGCCAAACATTTTTAGCATCTTGGAATTTTTGTTTCATTTCATCGTAAACATCTTTATTCTTATTTAAAATATCTCTAATTTCGTTTGAGTTATGTTCAATATCTTTAATATTATCAAAAGATTCCTTTAGTCTTGTACCAGCCATAAAACTATTGAATTTATCTTTATCACTTGAATGGGCAAGAAAAGTTTTAGCTTCAGTTTGAGTCAAAATTGTCATTGGATTTGCAATCGTAATACCAAAATACTCTAAAATCTTATCAATCGTTCTTTTTGTTGTTGAAATGGTTTTACCATCTGAATTTTTAATCATTAAACTATGTGGTCGATCGTTTCTTAAAACTCTTTCAACAATGATCTTCGAACCAAATTCTTCAGGCATGTATGCTTCAAGACCTTCATTTTTTAAGGTAACAATCGCACGTGCAACATTCTTACCATGCATAATCAGATTCTTCAAAGAATTACCACGATCTGTGTCAGTTGCCTTTGCACCCAAAGCAACAGAAATACCAGTTAACACAGCAGATTTACCAGAACCATTTCTACCAATAATAAAATTTGTTTGTGGACCAAAAGTTAAAGAAAATGCTGAATGACACATAAAATTAAATAATTCTAGCTTTTCAATAACACCAGCTTGTGAAGGAGATTCATTATCAGGAACTATACTTGAGCCAACTGGAGCTTGGGTCATTCTATCAACTGTTCTCCTTCTACGTTTATTCTTATTCCATCTTTCATCAACTTGTGTCATCGCTTCTTCAACGTTGATTTGTGTATTGTGAATCTGTTCAATCGAACCAGTTGATAAATTGACTGCATCATCAATTAAAGATTTAGTTGAATCTTGTTTCTTGGATACCGGAGTTGATGATGTGGTTTCAGAAGTATCGCTGGACCCATAGCTGGAATTAGCGTTGCCATCGCTTTCTTCAAAACTATCCTCTCTTTCCCTCTTCATGAAGTTAGAAGCGATATTTCATGGAACGAAACAGATAAAACATATGAAACATGTTTACCTAACACCTTGTATTTCACGTTCCTGGAATCTGTAAGTGAAAATTCAAATGGTGAGGGCATTAGACGTTAAACGCGTGTGCAAAGAAAATAAAAAAAGACGGTCGTCGCAGAGTTTTTCAACGGATTTTGGGCTATCTATCATGCCATGAAGATTGCATTAAGGTGTTATACTTCTAACTGGTTGAGAACCTCACCAACAATCAGACCATTTTAAGACCCATAGTAATGAGTGCATTTAAGGCTGGTCCAAATGTGAAGGCTGCTGCTCAAAATATAGTAGATCTGGCCTCTTTAGATGCAAAATGGTTGAATCGTTGGAATGAAAGATGCCGTAATGGTCAATTCATAAACCCACGTCGTATAGTTAACAAAACAATACCTAAAGAACAAATGAAAAAAATGTATTCATTAACCATGTTTCCATACCCTTCTGGTTCATTGCATATGGGACATTTAAGAGTTTACACAATTAGTGATGTTTTGGCTAGATACTATAGAATGAATGGTTATGATTTAATTCATCCGATGGGTTGGGATGCCTTTGGTTTACCTGCAGAAAATGCTGCTGTTGAAAGAGGTGAAAATCCTGAAACTTGGACTAAATTGAATATTGAAAAAATGAAGCAACAAATGAAAACCATGTTAACTGATTTTGATTGGGATAAAGAAATTTCAACTTGTGATCCAGGATATTATAAATGGACTCAAAAGATTTTCCTTGAGTTATATAAAAATGATTTAGCTTATAGAAAGAAGGCAGAAATCAATTGGGATCCGGTTGATAATACTGTTTTAGCTAACGAACAAGTTGATTCCGAGGGTAGATCTTGGAGGTCTGGTGCAATAGTTGAAAAAAGATTATTAGAACAATGGTTTTTAGGTATCACAAAATATGCAAAGTCTTTAAATAAAGACTTGGAATTATTAGCAGATTGGCCAAGTAAAGTTAAAGCAATGCAAAAAAATTGGATCGGTGAATCAAATGGATGTGAGATTAAGTTTCCTGTTAATAAAACCGAAAATTCTAAAATTACTGACTCGTTACCATTGGACATTTTAGACGTTTTTACCACACGATGTGAAACAGTATTCAGTATTCAGTATTTGGCACTTTCATTTGATCATCCAATTACTCAATTATTTGCGAAAAACGATTCAAATTTGAATGACTTTATCAATAGGTTAAACAAAGACGGAGAAGAGCTTGAAAAATCAAAAGAAGGTTATAAACTAGACGATATTTATGTTACGAATCCACTTGATGCAAGTATTAGAATTCCAGTCTTTGTTGCCCCATATGTTCTTAGTAGTTACGGTAGCGGTGCAGTTATGGGTTGTCCTGCGCATGATACGAGAGACCATCAATTTTGGTTGCATAATATGGGCTCTAATTCCGCAATTATTTATACTGTTGATCCAATTGATTCTGAAATTCAAGTTGAGAATGAGCCATATACTTTGAAAAAAGGTAAAATGAATATAAATTCCAAATTTTTAGAAGGTTTAACTACGGACGAAGCAAGAAATAAAGTTGTCGAAGAATTAAAGTTAATTAACATGGGGGACTTAAAAACAAACTTCAGAATTAGAGATTGGCTAATTTCAAGACAGCGTTATTGGGGTGCACCAATCCCAATGATTCATTGCGATTCGTGCGGTATTGTTCCTGTTCCTGAGGAAGACTTGCCTGTTCAACTACCACACGTTGATAAACTATTGGGTAGAGGTGGTTCACCATTAGCTCAAATTGAAGAATTTGTTAATTGTGAATGCCCTAAATGTCACAAGCCTGCCAAGAGAGATACTGATACAATGGATACATTTATGGATTCATCATGGTATATGTTTAGATTCCTTGATAGTAAAAATAATGAAGAACCTTTTGGTAAACAAGTTGCAACTAAATACATGCCAATTGACCAATATATTGGTGGTGTTGAACATGCGATTTTGCATTTATTATATTCAAGATTTTTAAGTAAATTTATGAATGATATTGGATGGTATGAAAATAATGAAATGAGAGGTGAGCCATTTAAACAATTAATTACTCAAGGTATGGTCCATGGTAAAACATTTGTCAATCCAAAGAACGGTAAGTTCTTGAAAGCTGATGAATATACACTTACTTCAAGTGGTGATGCAATTATTAATCAAACTGGTGAAATTGCAAGTATTTCGTATGAAAAAATGTCAAAATCGAAATACAATGGTGCAGATCCATCAGAATGTATCATTAAACATGGTGCAGATGCCACAAGAGCTCATATTTTATTTCAAGCTCCAATTAATGATATTTTAGATTGGGATGAGCTCAAAATTATTGGTATCGAAAGATGGCTAAAGAAAGTTTTAAAACTGGGTGTTGACTTAGCCAATAGAAATAATGCAGACATTGAAAATGGTGTTGCTATTGATGAAGATAAACATAATAGAATGTTTAGAAGAAATGCAAAATCCTATCCAATCTCCCATAAAGATATTGTATTACATAATGAACTCCATGAATATGAAGTAGGTATTGATGCTTCATTTAAAGGTAGTCCATCATTAAATACGTTGATTTCTTATTATATGAAATATACAAATGCGTTAATTAATGCATCAAAATACTCAGAAATTACATATGAGTACATTCAATATAAATTTCTGAACTTACTTAAGTTTATGGCACCTGTTACACCAACAACTGTTGAAGAAGCATTTGAAGTATTTAACTATAAGAACCCAGAATACATAAAGTCTGAAGTTAAGCCATTATTACTTGAATGTGCATGGCCAAAAATTGATGAACCAATAGTAACAAAAGTGGCATTTACCATCATGATCAATGGTAAAATGAAGTTTGTTCACAAATCTTATCCAGACTTAGCTGACAAGACAGCAGACCAATGCACTACTGAAATTTTGGAAACCGAAGACGGATCCAAGTTCTTGACTGGTCACCACATCAAAAAAGTTATTGTGAAAAAGGGTGTAATTATTTTCATGACCGATGGCGGTAAAAACAAAAAGTCCCGGAAGGTCTGAACACTTCTGTAAATATTAATGACCTGTATATAGATAGACCTGTATAGAAATAACAACTAAGCCTTTGATGACATTACACAAGATTCATCCACCTAGTTTTGCCGAAGTTCTGAATTAGGAAGGCGGGGCCGGTATTATCTGAAAATTTCATGACAGGAATATCAACATGAAATACTCCGTTTTTTTTTTCTATAAAAGGGACCTCTCCATCTACTTCGGCAAAACAAATACTTACCATAGGGGTTGTGTGGGGTAAATCTCTAATGAAATCAGAAAGACGTATATTGTACCCGCTTCACAAGTATACACAAAGGCTTAAGTTTTTGACATCGTTGACATATAACCCACAATTTTATAGAACAATCAGTGATGTTGTGGGAGATCCGACCAAACTAGATCTGACATTAGGTACCATATGTTACTCAACCTTATTTATAAGTGCATTATTGAAAAGATATCCAAAAATCAGGTTATGGTTATCAAAAATTTATGTACGGTTACTAGTAATATTTAACAGATTATTATCAAAATTACTAAAGCAAACCAACTTAAAATTAATTCAAATACCAGTGCCTGAATTGAACATGACCGAAGAAAAAAAAGAATTAAAATTATCTAAAGATGCTGAAAAGCTAGCTACCGTTTTGAAAGGCGTTTCAGGGTATATTACAGATATCCGAATTTTCAATAGGGGTTTTTCAATTCCATCATGTATTGCAGATATACTTGACTCTGGTTCATTATTTAAAAAAGGGGATTATTTAAATTATATATCAACATGGTGCATATCTTTGTATCAACCATTTGAAACAATTGCGTTTTTATTTGATCATAATTGGTTGTTGCCAGATAGAAAGTCAAATAATTGTCTCTGGTGGTATGCAGTTTCTACAAGGTTTTGGTTTGTCTGGGTTATTGCAGAATTTTTACAACTTTCACATAAATTAATATGTTTACAAAAGGGTAGGAATATTGAAAAGGATCAAGTTATTGGATTTATTGAACATCTTGCAACTTTACCATTATGTGTTCATTGGAGTTTAGAAGATGGTTGGTTAGATGATTTATATGTTGGTTTATTTGGTACTATTGCAGGGGGGCTTTCAACATTTGATATGTGGAGAGATTTTTGCAGAGAAATTATTCGTAATAATAGATAAGCTATATATAATTTTTACCTAATGAATAATCACAATCCAACCAAATTAAGAAACGAAAAATAAAGAGCAGCTTAAAAAGTTAAAAATCATTTATAAAATGTTATCCAAGAAAACGTTAATTACCTAATTTTTTACCCTTACGACCAACGCTTTTACCTTTAGGCTCAATTATATTTTCCCTTAAAAATTGTAAATGTGGTAATAATTCTTTTTTACAGATTTTTTCAATATTCATTGATTTAATGTACTTGAGAGATTTAGCTGATAATTTATACTGTGGATCAATTAATGAAGATTCGTGATGAGCTTGAGGAATTTGATTTTCAACATACGTTGAACACAAGAGTTGTGTCATTATTTCCCATAATTGAACTTCAGAATCATATGGTAACCTTGTATCTTCAAATTGTCTGAAATGTTTACCCTTTTCATCTATATAATTTGCTGTAATTTCATCAGGGAAATATTTTGGATTTGATAAATGTAAAAACATAAAGTTGTCACAAGGAGTAATTTGCAGATTTTTTTTAGAAAGATAATTTTCTGTTTTAGTGTCTGGATTGCATTGACCTAAACCACCTGCAACAAACCCAGTTTCAGGGTATCTACCCAAGAAAACAACATGTTGTTTGACTTGATAAACTGGTTCACCTAATGCATGAGCTGCAATTATATAAGAATCTTTATCACCTTCACCTGCTCCACCTTGAGTCAGTAAAGGATAGTAATAATCAGATCCATAAACATTCATATAAAGTACTAGTAACAGTGTATTTACATGCTTACGTTTATTAACTAGCAGCATACCACTTTCAGTTGATGGGTTTGGTATAGAACCTGGTAATTCATGAAAATCATAAGGTTGACCGGCTATTATTTTAGAGTAATCAACATCAATATGTAGTAAGTCAAAAAGAAATGGATTTGTTGTTCGGATCCAACAATCAGGCCATAAGATTAATTGATTTTCAATAAAACCATCCCATTCAAACAATTTGTCGGGACTTTGGATAACCAGGTTATCTGCATCTAACATTAGAATATTTTCAAAGCTTGAAGTTAAAATTGCCAAAATTTTATATTCAAATCTTTTAAATGCAAAATGTTTGTTAAAATGCTTCAATGGTAAAACTTCATAACCTAAAATGCACTTACCATTAACATTAGGTAATATTTCATTACAAAATACTGAATCATAATCTTCACGTTTTGGTATATAAATTTCAATTGGTAATTTTGAACCAGTTCTTCTTAATTGATGAATATTCAATAACGCCAACCAAGAGAATCTTCCACCACCAACCATTACAATACCATTACCTTGAATTGGTTTTGTATTTTCAGATCCAAAAACATCAAATGTTAAACTTTGTAAACCAGTTAAGTAAGTTTCATAAGATTCAAATAATTTCAACTTATCACTAGTTTTCAAATCTATTAGGCTGCTCAATAAAGCTGTGTCAAACTTAACATTATCTTCAGGGAACTTTTGAATTTTATGATTTTCTTTATTATAATGCGTGATTGGTTTTGAATTAGGCTTACTATTTGCAAGCAAGGTAAATAATTTGGAATATGATCCGTAAATGTTTTCATCAATGTAAATGTGATTAGGATCCACATCACCGTGTCTTATCAATGAGAATGTATTCAATACATGTTGTGCAAAAGAAGTATTGCCACCGTTGATGTTATCTTCACTGGTGATATGTGTAATTGATGTTATTATTATGAATAGAAATGAAAAAAGTAATGCCGTGCTAAGAATCCGTATTCTTGCCCTAGCGTTGATTGTTCTCTTGAGGAAATGTAACATGTTGAAGAATATGTGTGTATATATGTATATAAAGGGGAATCAACCACACAGTCACTGAAATGTATACTTTGAGCCGAAAAAAGAAGCTGTCAGTGAAGAGAAGACAACAGACAATACCAACATCAAAAAACAGAAAAAAATAAAAAGTGAAGGTGGAAAATTGGAACGATTAGTTTCTGCCACAGATGATGGCTCTTGAATTTGAATTTTCATTTTCCATTTTTGAGCCCTCAAAAAACTTTTGGCTCTTATGTAATTCTCTTCAACCATAAGAATAAAGTAATAAACTGTTTCCAGTATAATGTTTTTTTTTACAGTTTGTATTTCCTAATGTATTTTGAATGCAGAGATACAAAAACAACTAACGAGAGTGACAGCAAAACAAAAATAGCACTTTCAATAAAACCATTATTTCAAAACAAAACTGATGGATTTCCACAACAATTGAAATATAGCAAAAGTAATATATATATAACCAAACAATGTACACCACTCAATAGCCTGTAGTTTTAGCCGCCACAGTAGCAAGTTGTCCCTCAATTTATGTCTTACAAAGATTACGTTACAGAACTTAGTTAATAAAATAAAAAGCTATTAGATGAAGTGGATCAACTAATCGTTCTGTAAACAAGCAGCACTTGGTCAGTATTACCATCTAATTAAGCAGTGTCGGCCACTGTAAGATATAAGACTAGAAGGACCTGTAGTGATTATAATTTTAAGCTTTAAGAAAGAACAATAAAATCGAGAAAAATGCGAGATTTCCATTTTTCAATTTTTTATCAAAAATCGATTTACGTGTTTTCGTGTGTTTCATTTCATAACTGTGAATTGTATATTTTATTCTACATTCTATTCTAAATCCCACCAGCAATCTGTATAAAAAACATGCTATAAATGCTAAATGATCGTAAATAATAAAAAGGGCATTCCGTTTACAGAACGTGCCTGTTCTTAGCTTGGCCCGGGTATTCGGTTGCATCGAATGGATTACCACGATCCCAAGTTTCCTGTTTTGAAACTTCTTCTAGTGTATAACTGTTACTATCATCAGGGTTTGAATCTGGTGTATTGTTCACATACTGATCAACAAATTCACCATAATTTGATTTCAATAAATCTGACATGACGATGAACATCATTACACCATACCAAAAAACTAAAGTCCATTCCATAACTGCAGAGTAACCCCAATATCTTGAATGTCTGCCTTCGGAATTGGCCTTTCCCATGAATGCACCATAACAAACAACCATGACAATGGCAATACAAGTCCACACAATCTTGATAATTGCACTTGTTAAGAAATATCTAATTTTATATTTCCTGTAATGTAATAAAAACGCTAAACTATGTGCACACAAGTAACAAAATGTGAAAATGACGAATAAAATCACAAAGACGGAATGTGGTCTTGAATACTGCCAATTATCCTTCAAACAAGAAACCATCAAAATACATAAACAGGCAATAATAGCCATGGAAATAGCCAATGCATGAACAGCGGTCACAAACCAATGAAATGTAGGTGGGAAATACTTTCTTTCAGGGGTTCTAAGATAATAATCTTCAATAACTGCCCATACAAAAAATATGCCCATAATAGCAGCACCAACAATGAAAATGGGTTGTAAATCAGTTGCTGCAATGTTAGATAAATAAACAATAAAATGAGGCATTTCTGTATTACCAGTGTCTAGAATGGGTCTACCTTTGGCAAACCAGCAAATCATCAATGCCACCAACATGGCCCACCAGCCAAACAACGATATGAGCGGAAGAATCCATGCTTTCTGTGGAGGAATATTCGGGAGAGTTAGTCTTCCAATCTTCATAATGTGTTTGATTTAAAAGAAACAATAATTAGTAAGTAGAGCAGGAGGAAACACGGTACCTTGTTCAGAGCGATAAAAAACGAGAGCAAAGCCTTTTTTTTCTTGTTTTTCTTTCTTTTTCTGTTTTCGGATTTTATTCTACACCTTGCGTCGGTCGCCGTTTCTTTTTTTCACTTTTGGGTTTTGCCAAAAGGATCATTAACTATTCCACAACCTACTGTGGATCTTCTTAGTTTCCGGCACTAAACAGAGATGGCTTGCAGTTTCGTTTGTAGAAGATCTTTACTTAGATCTCTTGCATGTACATCTATTAGAACACCTGCTAGATCGTTTGCGGTTCATTCAAAAACCACCACATCTGATGTTGCGTATGATTCAAACCAAAAGACAGAAACTAATAAGCTTGAAAAAACATTAGCTAAGTTTTGGGAAAAAGTTGCAATCAAACAGGAATCTGATGGTTCATATGTTGTTCAATTAGATAATAAGACCATTAAAACCCCCTTAGGCTTTGATATGAAAATCCCATCAAATAAGAAATCTTTAGCTTACTTATTATCAAATGAATGGAAATCTTTACCGAGTTTACAAATTCGTCCATATTTAGTTCCACTAACATCAATTACTTCAAGATGTATTGATTTATTTGAAGCTCAACACACAGATGATGTTGAAATCAAAACCAAAGTGGGAGATTTGTCAACCATAAAAAGTTTATTACTAAGATATTTAGATACTGATACAATGTTAGTGTTTTCACCAATGGAAGATTGTGATGGTGAACTAAGAAAAGAACAGGAAAAATGTTATAGACCAATAATTAAAGATATGGAACAATTTTTCGCAAAATTTACTGATGATGGTAAACCTGTTAGTTTGACTTACTTAGATTGTGACAAAGACGGTTTAATTGGTAATTCACAAACTCAACATACCAAAGATGCAGTTTTAAAATATTTAGACTCTTTAAACATCTGGGATTTAGTTGTATTAGAAAACGCAACATTGGTTTCAAAATCTTTCCTTTCTGGTGTTACAGTTTTAAGGAATGCAGATTATAATGATAATTTCAATATCACAATTGAAGAATTAGCGAGATTGGTTAATTTGGAAACGGTTCTACAAACTGCCAGATGGGGGGAAGTTGAAGATACCCATGATGTTCAAAAAGTTGATATTAAAAGAAATTTAGCAAGTGCTGCAATCGTTGCATTTAAAGAAAAATAAGTATAGAGACCCGTTATTTATTACATTCCTGTACATAATGTTATATAATTAATATATTCAACCTAGTTTAATTTAATTTAGTTTATATGATACATTCACTAAACTGACTAAAATCAATATCAGAATCAAATGAAATGATGTAATTTTTCGAATCATAAATCATTATTTGTAGATCATCAATTTTCTTGAAATTTTCTAGTTTTAAATTCTTCAATTCAACAGTACCGAATTCAAATCCAATTAAGTCAATGAATATCCCATTCGTTGATTTATTTTCAGTATTCAAAACGCATCTATTCAAATCTTTTAATTTATTTGTTGATTTTTCTATTTCATATAAATTACCAATGCCTGTCCAACTTTTATTTGATTGTACAAAAGTTTCCTCTTTTATTTTCCCTTCTTCAGCCATAGTTAAGCCGTTCAATTCTGTGCGAATAGACGTCATGCTTGTACCATTTGAAATACCACCATTATCATCATTAAATGAATTACTTGAAATTTGACTATCATCTGATTGATTACTTACTTCAAACTTAAAATTTTGAGAACTTTTATCTTTGCTATTATTGTTATTGAAAGTATCAGCCATCTTAATCAGTTCAGGATTGACTAATAAATTTGATAGACTGTTCATCATTAGTCTATCAATTGGTTTAACTAATAAGGTAATAATGGTATCTTTGTATGTTTTTGTTCTAATTTGAATATCTATTGGATTAAACTGACATTCTGTAAACTCGTTCAATTTGATAAGAAGTAATGGTGTATTAGATTCTGTGCTTATAGCTGTTGAACTTAAATCATAAAATCCAATATAATACTCACTCACATTATGAGCGCCATTGTTCAATTTATATAGAACTAATTCAACATCTTTAAAAGATGTCCAACCGTTTCTGTTCCAGATAGAAAATTTTGAAGTTGGTAACATTTTTGAAATGCATTTGGAATTGTTATTCAATAAGTCCAATAAAGATAGTAAACTGGAAGTATTACCATTTGCTGATGATAACGACGATATTGAATGATCTGATTTACTAGGCGAGACCTGCTTTTCTTTATTAGTTTGCAAGTTATTGGAAGCCGTTTTCGATGTTAGATTTGATTTATTTTTCATTGACAATAAATTAGACAAAGATCCAAATAATGACGACTTTTTAGTTTTTTTGATATTTTTTGCAGATGATGATACTACAGGTGCTGGAGTTGAATTGAAACTATCTTGGTATTTTTCAAAATTGACCAGTTTTTGTTTAGTGGTGTTAGCAGCTGGTTCATCTTTTGGTAATGTTGGTAATTTTGAAATTGGTTCGAATTTCATACCGGCTATTAGAGATGGAATCGTTGAACTGGATATTATACTTTCCTCATCATCTGATACCTCATTATTTGATAGATCTTGAAGAAACTTTTTGGATAAACTTTTCCCCTTACTAGTAACGCCAACTGATTGCGATGTTTGCATATATGATTTTCTATTTAATACTTCAGCAACAGGAAGATCGGTTGTGCTTGAAGTAAAGTTCAATTTATATAACGGAATGTTAGTTTCCTTTATGGTTGCTTGTTTATTTTCAAATGTAAATTCAGGTGATTCAATAACTCTGGCCTGCACATCTGATACTGTTGGTATTTCATCTAGTTCCTTTGGTTCGTCAATAGATGCATCCGTGTCATCACTATCTGTAGTAGTTGGAGGAGATGCTAGCTTTATTCCGAGACCATCTGCTGGTAGATTATAAACAGAAGATTGATTAAATTTTGGAAATAAGTTTAGTAACTTATATGATAAATCAGATGCTGAGGGGAAAGTGAAAGAAATTTGCAATTGGTCATTTAGAACTGAATGGTTGAACAGTAATGAAATCTTTCCATCTGTTCTATCTGGTTTTTCAAATTTGAATTCGTTTGTCGTTAATGGTGCAAAGATTAAAGATTTTCCAAACTTTTCATTTTCAATTATAGATAACGAGTTTTGATCAAAGTAAATTTGAACATTTGGAAAACTTAAAGTGGATGCTTTAGTTTTGTTAGAATAGTGTAAAGTTACATCATCATATTTGTCCAAAGGTTCAAAATAACTTTGATTTAAACCAACACAAACAGGTTTCAAGGTTCTGATATCTTTTGGATTTGCAACGTTTATTAATTTTTTGCATTTAAGTTTTTCAGATTCATCCAAATTTCTTGAAGTTGTGAGTGCTTTGGTTATTTTGAAAATTATAATTTCTAAATTAGAAATTATGTTTGAAAAACATGAAGTTTCACTCATTTTGATTATTAAATTTTTCAAGTGCTTGAAAAAAGTGTTCAAATGATTGATTCTAATTAATGGTCTTCTTCTATATTTAATTTCAGATTTTGATTGATTTATATCTAATTTATAAAATGAAATGTATTCATTGTATAACTGATCAACATCCAAAGCCCAGTTGGTGATTTTGTTAATAAAAGAATCAAAATTAGAGATGCTTAATATTGCAAATAAATCAGTATGTCTAGTAATCAAATTTGATACAATGTCAAGTAACTGATTATTTTTTGCGGTTCTTGATTGAACCATTTCATTAGTTATATCATCCAAGGATTGATCATAATAATTATCATAAACGGGATCAAATTGGAAAACTATTTCTTTCAAAACTGATAGTTCGTTCATGTATTGGATTTCTGAAGTTTTGTAGTTTGCGATTAAAGTTGCAAATGGATCATCATTAGGAATACTAGCAGTTGAATTAGCAGCTTCTTGAATTGAGAATAACGGTGTTGGCATGTACGAAGGCATTGTTAGTTAAACAACTATTAGTTACAAACTGAAAGAAAGGAAACAGTACACAAAAAAAGAATCTATCACAACCATATCCATCAAATAAATTTCATTTCTGGTGTAACATGTTATATAATCCACCTGTAGAAACGCGTTGTTTGTTTGTTTCCTTTGTTTACCTTTCGGCTAGGGCAAGAAGCGCGTTCACGGCCCGCGCCACATCGGGCCCCCCATCCGCCGCCTGCGCCACGCCGGCACACACGTCGGCCACTATTTCGCGGTCGATTTGTGGGAACATGGCAAAGAGCTGCTCCTGCATTTCGCGTTCCTGGGCGAGCGCGGACTCTTCCGCAAGCGAGGCCGCTGTCGCCTGGGCAAGCTGGTGGGCCAGTCGGTGGGAGGGCTCGTGGGACGGTTCGCGGGACGGTTCGCGGGACGGTTCGCGGGACGGTTCGTGAGGGGGTTGGTCGTCCGGAGCGATGGTCTGCAGGAAGGAGGTCAAGGATTGTGAAAGGGATTGTTTCACCATTTCTGCAGATTTGGTAAGAACCTGCGAAGGCGTGTCGTCGAAATTGGTGTTTGGCTGTTGATGTTGGTGTTGCTTTTGTTGAGGTTGTTGCTGGCTTTGTAGCAGTTGTTGTCGTTGTTCGAGTCGAGAATCTGCCATCAATGTTTCGTATTGAGCATCCGGAATTGTCAATTGGTCTTTACTGATGTTGATGATGAAATTGCATGCCAATTGCATTGTACTAACATAGTAAGATGTCTCTCCTATTAAAAATTCGTTGTTCCTAAACCTTTCAATGTACTGTAAATTAGAGTAAAGATCTGTAACTTTGGCCTTAATCAAAACGTAAATTAGCAATGGAACAAACGAATCTGCATTTTCTTCTTGATTTTCTTCATTTCTAATTAATCCAAATATAATCTTACATGAATTTAATATACAAACAATTTTATCTCTAGGTGATTTGTATTCATTAATCTTGTTTAGTTCTTTAATTGCTAATATTATAAAGTTGTTGTCTTTATCATTATTAATAATGTTTATATCCAAATGTTTGAAATCAACCCAACTATACAATTGGCAATTTAAAATGTACTTTTTATCCATTAATTTGTCCTTTTTATGAGATTCTGTTAATCTAATAAATGAAATTAATGGACTGAAAACACATTTGTAAATTCTAGTCATAATTAATTTCTCCAAACCTTCTTTAATGTTATCTCTATCTTCTTCATTAAATGGTTTTAATTCAATCAATTTATCATATAAAAATTCTTGGAACTCTTTTAATAACTTTATCTCTTCATTAAGAGTCCAAATTCTTTGATTAAATTGAATTAAAAATGATTTCAAATATTTATGAATTGGCTCACAGTCATTAGATTTAAATTTGGTTAGAAATATCTGAAAATCAAATGCTTGTTGTTTACGTAAATTATTGGGTGGATTTGGTATATCCTTAATTGAGTTATTCCTTGATGTTTTTAAAATTTCCAATTTCTCTTCAATATTCGTATTGGTAGTTGGCATAGGAACTTCAATATTAATAAGATGTGTACCACTTTCATATTTATTAGTAGGTGTAATAATTTTATCTTCATTACTATCCCTTATTAGTTCATCAACTATTGGTGTAGAAATCTCATCTGGTGCATTTTCCTTTAACAATTCCTTTTCATCAATCAAATCATTTGCTGATCCATCTGATTCATCATCTTCTGATTCACTTTCATCATTTAATAATCGACCTTTACCCTGAGCTGTTTCTAATGTTGCATTTTCAAACGTCTTAATTTGTTGTTTTTGCTTCGATATTCTAAGAAGATCTTCAAATGATGTTTTTGGTGCTGATACAATTGGCGTATTAGTTTCTATTGTGTCAACTATTTTGCTTGGTTTTGTTTCAATAGGAGTATCATCATCTTTTGATTCGTCCTCTATTTCATTCTTTACGTCGTCCCTTACTTCATCTTTTACTTCATTTTTTCCTTCATCTTTTACTTCATCTTTTACTTCATCTTTTACTTCATCTACGAATTCATCATTTAGTTCATCTTTCAAATGCTCTTTAGATTCGTTGGCTTCCTCTTTATCCAGTGGTGGTTGTGTAACTGTATCTTTTACAATTTCTTTGGAATCTCGTGGTTCATCAGCTAGCGTTTCCTTCAAAGAATCTTTAAAACCAGTCGATTCTTTAGTTATGTCTGCTGATGCATTAAATTCGGTTGGTTGAGTGGCTTCTTTATTTATATCATTTTTTAATTTAATCGGTGTAATAATAAATTCACCATTTGCTTCTGCAGAATCTTTAAAGTCCTCCAATTTATCAGAATTCAATATATTCTCCATAAAATTTTCAACGTTTGTTTTATTATCCGTATCATTTTCGTTGACAGTGGGTATTCTAGATACACCAACATCGGCTGTTGTTGTTGTTGTTGCCATTGCAGTTTCTGTTGTAGGCGTGATATCGGATATACTAACCGTTGGTTTCACATTGGTAAAAGTAGGTAGTGTAAACCCATTGTTTTTAAACGACATAAATTAATTGGTTTGAATGTAGTGTTATCGGCAGTTTATTGGTTGTACAAGTTGTCAGCAAGTCTCAACCGTGCAAAGTCAAACAGTTTTGAAGTTAATAATAATGCAGTTGATAATTTCGAGGGTATTTTACGTAATAACCAAACCGGCCAAAAATTAAAGAAATGAGAAATGGCACAGTTTAAAATTTGCCATGTCATCAAGTAAATTGACAAATGTTCAACTTAATAATTTCTGCTATTCCAGTACAATATCTATTATACATCCGCAATATATGAATCTTCATTTGTTTATACTATCAACAATTCTATATTGGATAGTAACATATGCGTATCCGGTTTTATCAAGTGAAGAACTAGCAGAAGAATTAATTTGTCCAGATTCAAACCCATTGAATTGTTATTCCAAGTTATTTCAACCAACAGAAAATTGGCAAATTGTTAAAGAGGGACAAGTTATACCCGTTGGATTAGATATTCGTTTGGATTTAGAAAATTTAAAAAGAGAAGCAAGATTGATGACCGGTGCAGATAATGAAAGTGATAACGATTTCAAGAATCATGATTTAGTTGTGTCTGATTCTAATAATGATTTCCAAAATTCTTTAAATTTTATTGTTCAATTTAGTAGTGGTAGAATGAGTAAAACATCAGTTGACTTTGTTTTATACCATTTAGAAAATTTAATTGAATGGTCAAGTGACAGAGAATCTGGTTTAGTTATTTCCAATAATATTCAACCGTTCCTAAAATTATCATCTTTATATAATGATGATATCGAGTCTGATCTTGGACTTCATAAAGTTCAATCTATTAAAATCAAAGATATGATATTTAGAATATTGTCAACATGTTTCCGTAATAACATTGAAGCACAAGAAAATTTATTAAAATACTTAAAAGATCCTGAAGATTTACTGACAAAACTAGTACAGTTTGATTCCAGTAGTTTAATAATGAAACGAAAATTAGGTTTACTGGGGTCCTTGTTAAATAATAGTGTATTTGATGAGTGGTTTAACAGTGGTGGTATTGAAAATAAGTTAATTATGCTATATTCAAAAACTACCGATGACAGTATCAAAGAACGTATAATGAACATTTTACAAGATTCTAAACTTACTAAGCGTGATGATTACGATAATACTAATGATGAAGACGAAGGTGTCAATATCGATTCTAAATACGCAATGCTGACACAACAAAAACTAATAAGCTCCGAAGATCTAAATACAGAATTATTTGAAATCTTGAAGAGTCTAGAATCTGTCAAATTGAATAACAGACACGCTTTCAAGGTATCCAATGAGTTTTTAGATTGGTTGGACAGGCAAATTAATAAAGAAAAAGCGGGGATCCAGTTACGTAAACGTGATGGCATCGAGACAGATTCTGTAGCGATAAAATTAGAACAACTCGTGGAACTAAGACACGAAGTGTTCGGTAATTCCTTGGGTAGCCGGAGAGACTTCGATGACGAGCTATAGAGTGTGTAAGATAAGTAGAATGCGAACGGCAAATAGAATAATACCAACCGAATTGGCTTCCGCGGATTCTAAAAATGGCCAAGCACCGTGACGCAGGAACTGGCCTATTCGGGACAAAGAAAAATAAGAAACGATTGTTGTTTTGACGAGAAAACGCGCTGTTCCTGGAAAGGAGCAGGTTGAGCTGTGTTCGATACTAGTTAAAAGCATTTGTTTGTCCGCTTTGTTTTTCTTTCTTTATGTACTCTTGTTTTCTATCAACAGCCAACACCAAGCATGTTTGTCGTTCCAAGAGCTGAATTTTATACAGACCTAGCTCCTGTCACCACTGATCTCATCACAACTTCAACAAATGCAAACATCCACGCAACTCAAGCTGTTTCAATGATAACCTCAGAAATTACAAATACAAACCCCGTGGTTTATTCGTCGGATACACTAAATGATGATAATGATGATGATGATAATGGTAATGCAAGTATACTAACTGATTCTGCATCAACAGTTTTCCATTTAACTTCACTCAACAATCTCAAAACTACTTCAAGTACGCCAATTTCAGGCACTACGTCATTCACTTTTCAAACTACTAGCACAAACACACCAAAACAGCATAATCTATCTACCTCACTTGCAGTCTCACCGACATCTTCAACATATTCTAACTATGCTGATAGACCAAACATTAATATTAAGAAGAATATAATGGTTTGGGGATTGGTTGGATATTCTTTCCTTTGGTCACTATTATAATTTACAGAATCGCTTTTTTCCTTCAATCATACTTTAGTTCTTTTTAACCTTCTTTGCACAGTTCCTTTACTTAATAATACATCAAATACGTACATTTTATATGTTTTCCTTTTCACACTCTTTTCCAAATATATAGACTTTAAGCTATATATCGTTTAACTCATTGCCAGTTGGCGACCGAAGTTTAAAATATGAAGTGGCATATAAAAAAAAAGCCCTGATTAAAAGAACAAAAGCGAGGGCTTTGGATCACGTGAACGTACCAAGGGCTGAAAGAGTCAAGAAGCTTTTTTTCTTTTTTTCACGCACTTCCTCAAAATTTTTCAAAATTTCACACTGCGCGTTTTGTATAAAAGACAGCCAGTTAGCTTTTCCATTCTTCTTTCTGTCAGATTGTTTTTCACTTTGTAGATTCAATCAGACAAAATGGCTCCAATCGTATGTGTTCAGTGATTTATTTTTATCTTTTTCTTTCTATATCTACAAAGTCTTTAATAGAATGCCAGTTATTGTGAATTTCTAATAACTGATGTTTATTTTAAAGCCAAATTGTATTTTAAAGATTACTTTCTTTATTTACACTATTCTGTGTTTATAATGTTCTTTGATGGATATTATAATCTGCAGTAGGTTCTAAAACAAACTGTAAATGCATTCTGTAAAATTCGTTGTAAATCGATTATGAAAGAAAACTGCTCCTTTTTTTCAAGAATCTTTTACTAACATGAAATAAAAAATATCTTAAATTTTATTTTGTTATAGACTAAGAAATCCGAAAAAGCAACCAAGACTTTCGTCGTTGACTGTGCAACCCCAACTGAAAATGGTGTTTTCGACCCAGAATCATATGTTAAATACTTAGTTGAACATATCAAAGTTGATGGTCACTTAGGTAACTTAGGTGATTTAATCTCTGTTTCAACTGAAGGTACCAAGGTTGTTGTTGTTTCATCAACCAAATTCTCTGGTAAATACTTAAAATACTTAACAAAGAGATACTTAAAGAAGAACCAAATTAGAGATTGGATTAGATTCATTGCAGTCAAGAAGAATGAATATAAATTACAATTCTACTCTACTTCAGTTGATGAAGAAGAAGCAGATGAAGAATAATTGTGCTTTAATTAAATACCAATTTATAAAATAAATTTTATCTAATTTAAAAAAAAGTATATTCTTTTCTAACTCTCTTTTACTTGTATACCTAATATTTTCTATGTGCTTTCTAGTTTTAATCAATTCAATGAATTAAATTTGATGACGTTAATGTAACGATGAATCGATATAAAACTCAGATTTTTCCCCTGAAGTAAAGTTCAGAATCTCACATGGATTTTTTTTTAACAATATTATATTTCTATCGCTTCGCTTCCCGAAATGTAAACACAATTGTTCGATCATCAAAAGAACAGGTAGATTATCTCTTCACACTTGAAATACAGAAGTAAAGTGGCTGTTACATTATTTTCTTGGTGTTTTTGAATCCTGAAAGTACAGTTATGAATCCAAATTTCCAATCACAACAGTTTCCTACCTCTACAGTCATTCGAGATTCGTCACCAATATATGATAAAAAGAAACCAATTTCTAGCATACCGAACTTATTAAATCACAAGATAGTTGCTTCAAATGATGATTCTGATTTAAGTGATTTTTCAAACTCAGATACTTTGGATGTTGGTGATTTTGTTGAATATCAATTTAATAAACCACATTATTCAACAAAAGAATCAATCACACTGGTTGGCCATGATTTAAATAAAGTTGAAGCAAGTTACCTGAAGTCTCAATTAGAAAAGAATGAACAAGATCAAGAGAATAATCAAGAAAATGCTCAAGAAAAGTATTTCTCTGGGCGTCATCTATCACCAACTAGGAAAACCAAACAAAAGGAATTAAATATCCAAGATGATGATGATTCAGATGACGAATGGAAAGAAATTGATACACAATTAAACTATGGTGATATCTATAATATTAAAGGTGAAAAATTAGATTCATTTATTCACAGTCAAGATGACCTTACTAAGGAAAATTCAACAAAACCTATTGAAAAATCTAAAAAGAAGACAAAGTTAGAAAAAGTTACACATAAAACCGCTAATGTTGGTAAAGTCGTGGCAAAAGTTGCTATTGGTGTTGACATTGGTAAGAATGAAAAGGCAGAACAGTTAAGAGAAAGATATCAGAGAGCTCATTTAATTACTAAAGATCATACACAACAAGCATATACAAGAATTGATGAGGAAGAACAAGCTAAAAAGTTTGAAAAAATGGATAAAAAGTTTGACTTCTTATTCAAAGACGAAAATTCAAATTTAAGGAAATTGCATAATGCATCAGCCACCGATTTAAACACTAATGATGTTGACCATAGTTTAACAACTAAAACTATGGATGAATTTATAAATAATGATAATTTTGATGAAATTTTTGATAATGAAGGACATGAAGAGAACGAACTGAATCCATCAATCCAGATGATGTCAACAAAGACAATGTTAAATGATTCTCAAAAAATTGCATATGCTGCTTTGGTTAAACTAATTATAGTTCAGTTAACAACTGATTTAGTCAATGTTAGGGGTACAGGATCAACAAAAATCTTAAAAAAATTATCTGTTTCTCATACTTCATTTATGAGATGGTCAATGAATATAATGAATGCGCTATATGAACATTTAGATATTAAAAATGAACAAGAAATTAAAATGATTGAGACCTTAAGTTGTCATGGTGTTGAAACATCAGATTTATCAAAGACGTTCAATAAAAATATTTCAATTGAGAACCATTTGAATGATAGCGGTGAACAGGATTTGAAAATGATCAACATTAATCAAAAGGAAATAAAGGATGAAAAGACAATTGAAGTTGATGTTAAATGGACCTTGATTTGTGACCTGTTTTTAAATTTACTTGAATCATCAGTATATGATGCAAGATCACGTACTCTATTATTACGTTTTGCAAACTCAATTGGCATTTCATCTCTTGAAATATATCAATTTGAAAGACGTATAACAGATTCATTAGAAATTGATGAAGCCTTTGAAATTATCAACAATAATCAAACGTGGGACGAATCAGATATTTTGATGGAACATAAAAGAAAACAGAAAAATGCAAAAATTGTTAAAGTTGCATTAGCAACAGCAGCAGGAGGGTTGGTTATTGGTTTAAGTGCAGGTGCTTTGGCACCAGTTATTGGAGCGGGTATTGCAGCAGGTTTAACAACAATTGGCATTGGAGGTACAAGTGGATTTCTTGCAGGTATTGGTGGAACTGCCGTTATTGCAACAACGGGTACACTGACTGGTATGAGAGCCGGTAAAAATGCAATGCAAAATAGAGTCGGGTCCGTCAAGACCTTTGAATTTATTCCATTACACAATAATCGAAGGGTTAATTTAATAATCACAGTTTCCGGCTGGATGTCAGGTACGATGGATGATGTGAGATTACCATTTTCAACGGTTGATCAAGTTATGGGGGATTTGTATTCATTATTATGGGAGCCTGAAATGTTAACAAGTATGGGTCAAACAATTAATATTTTAGCAAATGAGATTTTAGCCCAAAGTATTCAACAAATTTTAGGTTCAACATTGTTGATTACTTTGATGGCTGGATTACAGTTACCCATGATGTTGTCAAAATTAGGATATCTTTTGGATAATCCATGGAGTAATTCGTTGGATAGAGCCTGGAGAAGTGGTAAAGTTTTAGCAGATACGCTAAGAAGAAAGAAATTAGGTGTTAGACCAATCACCCTAGTTGGTTTCAGTTTAGGTGCTAGATTAATTTACAGTTGTTTACTAAGTTTGGCTAAAAGCGGTGATTTTGGTATAATTGAAAATGTTTATATTTTTGGATCACCCATCGTAATTCATGATAATGAAATTGCATTAACAAGATCCGTTGTTAGTGGTAAGTTTGTCAATGGATACATGAAGCAAGATTGGATTTTAGGTTATTTATTCAGAGCTACATCTGGTGGACTAAGAACGATTGCAGGATTGTCACCAATCGATGAAAGTAAATATAATATCCATAATTTCAATTGTTCAGAATTTGTCAAAGGTCATATGCAATATAGAGAAGCAATGCCAAAATTGTTAAAAGAAGTTGGATGGGAAGTTTTGAATGATCAATTTGTGGAAATTGAACAACCAAATCCTGAAGAAGAAGAAAGACAAAGAAAATTATTAAGTGATTTTGAAAAGGCTCAACATAGTAAAAAGAAACGAACCTGGTACAGCAAAATATTTGGTAAAAAAAATAAAGAGTGGTGGGAAATGTACGAAGAAGGAGAAAAGGAGAAAAAACTTGAGAATGGAAAGAATGCATATACAGAAGGAAAAAGTGATGATGATACAGAGACTGATAATGACGAAAGTAAAGAGGTTAAGGATGAAAACTTTGATGTTGATGCATTAAGAATTGAAATTGCAAATATTGAAAAAGAAGCAAAAATGCTCGAAGAAAAGAATTCCAAAAAGTCAAAATCAAAAACTAGTAAAGAGTCGAAAGCAGGAGTAGGTAAGAAGGGAGATGATAATAAAATTAAAATAACTCCTGATACATCAACACTTGAGAAAAATCCAAATCAAGCAAGTTTCCATTTAACTCCTAACTCTAACTTAGACCTGAAATCGGAAATTTCATTCGAACCGAAAAAGCTAAGAAAGCGTCAAAGTCTAATTCATCCAGTTGAATCTCAGGACAAAGATACTGAAAATAATTCTAATGTCAACACAATTTCTAATTCCAAGTCTGGGCAGTTGAGACAGTTTAGAATAAGTTCAAATACTACGCCTGAAGCTAACTCCAATTCAAGCAAAGAATCAAGAAAATCAAGTATGAATTCACCAAATATTAATTTAAGTTTGTTCCAGCCAGTTAAACCAAACAATGTTAAACCTGAAGTTAGTGAAACTGTGATTGATGACGCACATAGTAAAACAACAGATGCTACAATAACTAATGATACTAAAACTACAGCGTTAGATGATCTGAAAAATATAAACTATGGGGATTATTTTGAATCAGCAAATGGTAAAGAACACATGGAAATTTTCAATGATGACGCAATAAATCAAATTGAAAAGAAAATTAGAATAGATCAAAGTGGAAAATCAGGTTTTGGACCTGTTACTGGTATAAACTATGATGATGAGGTTGAGTTCCCACAAGATGAAAGCAATGTTCAATTCAGTTTCGAGTGAATTGGAACTTAGTATGTAATGTTACATAAAGTATATACTTTATTATACTTTATTATTAAAAAAAATTTATAAAAACAGGATACGTAGATTTAATACTGTTTATAAGAAAACCTCAGCATTAATTTCAACAATTGATAAAGCAAAAGGAATTTCAAAATATGATAAAACTTGTGGATGTAAAACACCCAAATGACCAATCTTAATAACATCACCATTTTCCTTTGCACGATAATAAATTTCTGCACCTCTACCAGGGAAATATAACTTCTTTTCATCACTACCAACCGTCCAGAAACCTCTTTTACCAGAATTTTGTTCATCCTTTTCTAACCAATCAATACGCATGGTTTGCATCACCTTTGTCAACAAACCTTGAACATATTCAAAACCTGATTTTTTACCTGCATAGGCTGCACACCAGTTTCTTTGATTGATTGCACCTCTTTCGTTTTCAGGTACCTTGAAGACAATGTCGCCGGATTCAAAAACTTTAATTGGTAACGCATGATTTTTATTCTCTTTAATAGTTTTCAAAATACCTGGAATCAATGTTGTACGAACAACTTGATATTCAACAGTTTTAGGATTTTCTAATTTAACAACATGTGTACCATCATCAACATCTAATAAGAATTTGAAATTTTCATCATGTGAACATAAAGTTAGTGGTAAAACTTCCAACCAACCCGCCTGTGCAGAAGCAGTACGTAAAATGTCACTGATTTTATTAATTGGTAAAGGATATGCAGTAGTTGCAACAGTTTTTGGATACGTTTTAACTAAGTTATCGTAACCGTAAGCAACAGCACAATCTTCCATAACATCACAAGCATGTAAAACATCAGGTCTTGTGATTGGAATTTGAACGTGGACGAATTTATCAGATTTCGAAGAAGGACTTGCATCTAAACACATTTTTGCTAATAATTTACAAATTTCATCATCTGACAATTTAAGAGCTAAAATAGAATTAATATAATCGGTCTCAACTTCTAATTCACGTTTTGATAAATTTGGAACGACTCTTGATTCATTGTTATGTTCTGAAATAATTTTCACAGGTTCAACATGGAAAGGTTTTGCACAATATCTTGAAAACATTGCAACTAATTGATTAATGACAATTTCAACCTTGGTTCTGTCAGTACCTGTGACTTCTAAGAGAACATTTTTAGTGCCAAGGGTAAGTTTTGAATGATTTGAGTTAATGATAGGAGGTAATGAACAAACAGTTTTATTGGAATCTAAAATAACTGGATACAATGGTGAATCTTTAATAATATGTAAATACTTACCTAAGTTTTTATCGTGTTCATAAAACTCCATCAATTTATTACCATCCATTTCAATTTGTTGGTTTAAAGGAACAAATTTGATATCTTCAGGTTTCCAAGCTTCATAGGTGAAGGGTGGAGTGAGTTGATCCAAATCGTGAGTACCCATTGCAACTAAAGTTCTTTGTCTACATAAATTAGCATGTAATTTGTCCTGTAATGCAATGAAGGAATCATAAGACCTTTGAGTAAATTCAATACCTCTTAAAACAGCAGATGCAGCATAAGGTCTTATTTGGGATGTTGATTCTTTAATTGTTAAAGAAATTTCAGGAGATGGAGGATCTAATGTATAAACTGGTTCAGATTCTCTTTCCAAATATAGATTCAGAGCTTGTGCAATACCTTCAATACAAAGCATATCATATCTATTTGCAGCAACTTCGATTTTCAGTTGTGGTCTTTCATCTGTGCCTTTAACATCCTCGGTTGTATCTTCATCTAATTCGATACCAAATTGGAAACATAATTCATCGAATTCTTCGGTTGTATAATTTTTACCAATAAGATCGAAAAGATCTTGTTTATCAACAGCAACGGTAGGCATGTGTGTATTGTTCTGTATAGGTGGTGTGGCTGTTTTTGGTGACCTCAGAAACAAACAAGTATCTAGTAGCTGGCCGGTAAGTGAAATAAAATATAAAGTATTCGTCATATCGTCTTTTTCATGTCGTTCACGTCGAAACAAGAGAAAAGAAAAGTTGCACAACTTACCCGGTTTGGTTTTCTGCACTCCCGCTTCTCAACATGAATTGGATTGTTTAATTTAGGTGTTTGTTTGTTTGTAGTGGGGAGTGCTTCTGTTGGCTTAGCTTCGATAATAATAACTATGTCTGCTAGCAAGGGTAAGGCGTTTGACAAGGCCATGAAATTGTTGATGGTGGGTGACTCTGGGGTTGGAAAGTCCTGTTTACTTTTGAGGTTTGTTGACGACAAATTCAATCCTTCATTCATCACCACCATTGGTATTGATTTCAAGATTAAGACTATTGAATTGGGTGGTACTAAGATCAAGTTGCAGATCTGGGATACTGCAGGTCAGGAAAGATTTAGAACTATCACAACTGCTTATTATAGAGGTGCAATGGGAATAATTATAGTTTACGATGTCTGTGATCAAAACTCCTTTGATAGAGTTGAAACCTGGTACAAGACTGTTCAACAGCATGCCAAGGACGATGCCCAAGTTATCATTGTTGGTAATAAATGTGATGAAGAAGAAGGACGTGTGATTTCAACCCAACAAGGTGAACAATTGGCTCAATCTTTAAATGTACCATTTATCGAAGCAAGTGCAAAGACTGGTGTTAATGTCTCTGATGTATTTTATAAGTTATCCGAACTGATCTTAGAAAAGAGTGGTGATGAATTTACAAACCCGGGTAATAATGAAGCTAGTATTGATGTTAAACAAGGTGGTAACGGTTCCCAATCCAGCTCTAACTGTTGTTAGAAATTAAGTCAGATCAGATATATAGGTATATAATGAAGTTTTTATAGTTGGTTATCATTATAATGAAGGGTTAGTTTTTTTTACGTAAAAGATTACTATTGTTTACTATATGTATGCGATATGGTTGTTTCCCAAACGATTATAGCTCTAAGAACAATACGCAGAGAATAGGAATATACCGCCTGGTGAAAAGACAAGGCCTACCAAAGACGAACTCAATTGTTTTTCAACAAGAATTCAAAATCTCCAGCCCATAAGGAATCGACAATGCCTCTCCGCCATCACTTGACAACCCCTCGATCGAGCATACCCCTGCACCAACAGTGAAATCAGAAGTCTAACGATCAACATCTACAGGAGACGGACAGTAGGACAAGACGAAATCGGATGCTAGCTTCACGAGGACCGACATGCATTGCACCGTGCGATGTGGTTGTACAAAGACAACAGAAACACCCGAAGATGCCACCCCAGCGGAGAATGAAGGTTGCTTACAGAAGCAAGAAAGAAAACAACAACACCATCATAGAGAAAAGTTTAACAGTGGAAAGTGGTTTCTTTTATAGAGCGAGTGAAAAGTTTTTATTTTTCACAAAGAGGGTTTTTCGTTTCTAGGGTGTGGAACATGTAAAACGATCTCTAATTGGTTTACATATAACAAACTAAGTCTATAAACGCTACTCTGTACTTAAACCTACCGTAATTCACCGTATATTCTCTCGTTTCACCGACATTCCAAACAGTTCAACATTAATTGAACAGTCATTAGCTGTCTTTTGCATACTAGAATTCTCAATCTCTTCAAACGGTTTGTTCACGAATTTAACTAAATTTTCATCATCATTTACCTTCCCATTCCAAGGTTTGTTAACTACAAACAACTTATTATCCTTTTCAATAATTGTATCCTTTAAATCAAACATATTCAATAAATTTCTTAAATTGTTATTGAAACTAGGTGGCTTAATATTTAAAATATTCGGCATTATATTGATGCTAGTGCTGATATTAGTGTTACCGTTGTTTGGTTTGTAACCATTAGGTTTTGGTGAATTCATTGGTGAAAAAAAAGTACCGCTGTTGTTTGTAGTTGCAGTAGTGTTATTATTTGCTGATGTACTTTTGTTGATCCACATTGAATTACTATTGTTTGGACTGCCTTCCACATTCCCGCTCGATTGATTCCTTTGAATTTGTTCCATTAAATGTTCCGAAATAATAACTTTTAAGCTGATGAGCACATCATATAATAAGTTCTTCAGCTTAATATACTTAATCATTATTTTGTGATTGAAAATCTTTAACAAATTAATTAGAAGGATATCACGTTGTAAATTGACTGATCTTTTGAATATTAATTCAACTAGGAAATATTTATGCAATAAGATTATTCGTGATATCATCTTGATGCCTAATTCTAAATCTTTCCATTTTTCCTTATTGTTGTTCACTTCATTGCATAAACTAATTAATTTTTCAATTGAAGAATTTAAAGAAAATACAATTCCATCATTCATTTCAACTATTGCTTCACCCTCTTTATCATTTTTTAATTTCGAAACACTCGACATAATATAACTTAATAAATTTGTCACATTGTTACCGTTATGACTAACTTTTGGAAATGTTTCACTGTTCAAATAAATTTCTTCGCATTTCAATAATATATGTTTTTTAATTATATCAGGTAAATAAATGAATAACTCTCCAATCAACTTGAATTTTCTATCATTATTTACAACAATAGTTGAAATTTTATTGATAATTAAATTAAAATTAATTCCTTTCTCAAATTGTTCTTTAATGGTATAAGTAAATATCCATTGCAGTATAGGTAAATTAAAATATCTCAAATTTTCAAATATTACTATATCTTCGTTTTCCTCTTCTAATTCATTTTCTTCAACTCTTTCGTCGACTTCACTTGCTTTTTTACAACTGACTTCTTTAATATTTAAAATTTTGTTGAATAAAAATCTCCTTAACATTTTAATATCAATATGTTTGTTACCAGCATATGAAATATAAAACTTTTCAATAAATAATTGACCATGATTTAATACTAGTTCCCAAAAGGTCTTGATCACTTCATTATTTAAAACTATATGCGGACTGATATTATTGGTATTATTATCATTACTCAAATTGTTAAATGATTCGACTAATCCATTATCAGTTGCGTTTGAAGTTGGATTCCCACTTTCATTTTCAGTTTTAAAAAACGATAAGAAAATAATTTTAGAAAATATTTCATAATATTCGTTTGAATAATCTAGAATATAATTATTTTTGATAATTTTGAACGCTAAATTAATCCTGTAATTGTCCTCTGTAGTTAAGTTGTCTCCAGTTGCTTCGTTGTTAAATAGTAAATCAAAATATAACTGAATATTAAAATTATTGTTGTTGTTATTATTATTATTAATTTCAAAAATCTTAGGAATGTCGTGTAAGTTGATGAACTCATCAATTATTAAAGATTTCAACAGTCTTAAATTGAATTCATAATCTAATTCAAATATTGGTTTCAAAAACTTAACCAAATAATCATTTAAAAATTTGTCAAATTCCTCTAACTTCCAGTTTTTTAAACTTTTCAAAAAATTAATAACTAATTTTATATCTTCATTCTTAGCTGCCTTTGATCTAATAAAATTAGAATATTTAGTGATTGCAAATGTTGCATAGTGTATGAATTCAGCACCATTAGTTAGCCTTTCATACGTAGAAATTTCTAGCAAATTATTTAATTCAACTGGTGTCAAATAATGATTATCAATTTCTTGAGGAGGAACACATTTCAAATTAGAAAGATTTAATAAATGAATCTGGGAAAGCCTGGAATATTTTATAATTTTAACAATTTCAAACTTACCTTTAATTATCCAATCATTTAAAATCTTAACGCAATAATCCCAAACATTCAAGCTTAATTTATAAATTGAGCTTTTGAAAATCTTAAAATTTAAGAAAAATAACTTTAAAAATAAGGAGAACGTTTCAATATCTGTAATATTGATTCCAGTCAAGTCATTAGTGTTATTTAATGAATTGAAAATAATTAAAAATAATTTATTTAAACCACCAAGCTTATATTCAAATAATTTATAAAAGCCCAAAAGTTTATTGTATGTTAGGTTCAACTTCATTTCCTTCAAATTAGCTTCAATTTTACTAATTAAAAATTCATCACTTTCAATCAATCCCCTAATTTTCATTAGATCATTATTAAGACTAAATTTCGTATTTATTGGATATTCATAAGTACTAACGTCATCATTATTGAATAATTCATCAACTAACTGATTATTGGAAGCTTTAAAGGACAATATCTCAGTATCAACAATAGTAAAGTTGGTTGAATTAGTCAATCTTTTCAAGATACTTTTAAAATTTGTATCTTTTATATTAGGTAATGAGTTAAGAATTAATATGTGAATATAACATGTTCTATCAGGTTCAGACAAATATATAACACCAGATGCAATCAATCTTCTTAAGTATGATGATATAATGAATAAATTAATTGAATATAGCTTATTAATTAATAACAAAAAGTTGTTCAAATCATAAAAATTTCCTTGGGGGTTAATACTAAGAGTTTTAATATTTTCAAAATTTAGAACTTCAGTCATCATATAAATAAAATCGATTATTTTATTTTCAAGATCAATTTTAAATTGTTTATACTTTTTGGACTTGATTTGTAGTAAATGGTTGATTCGGTATTGTAAAATTGAACAAAGCAATAAGATTCTTTCAGTATTCATTTGGTTTTCAGAAATCTTTTGTATGCTCCATTGAAAGAGACAATTTAAATAGTTTTTCCAATTTGAATTTGATACTTCAGTCAAAGTTGAAATTGTCGTGGTTGATGATTCTTCAAATATTAGTTTTGATAAACCTAAGAAAGTTTCGTTTTCTGAATTATTTAACTTGTTTAAAATCAACGATATTTTATCGTTATAAAAATTTATATTAGTATTCGAATTAGAATCAAATTCATCAATTCTCAAGGATTCATTTCTATATGCAATTAATTTAAATTGTTCATTAACTAATGGTAAATGAATATCTAGAATTTTTCTCAAATAAGGTTTGAAAGTATTCCAATTTGATGGTATAATAAAAATATCTGAATTATAATAAAATAAATATTTAATTAGAGATTTAATGCATTCATTTAATTTGATTGAAATTTTTTCAAACTTAATAGAATTCTTTAAAAGTTGATTAGACTTTATCACTATTAATAACATTGATTCGCTTAGCTCTTTTATAAGGTAATCAAACTTTATGATTTTGAACCAAAACAATTTGATTATATATTGATGAATTAATATTGGTTTTAAGTCAACAAATGATTTGCAATTATTAACTACATGTGAAGTATACTTAACAATCCAGGTTAAAAATGTGATTTTATTCATTAAATCATTTGAATATAAATTTGTAATTAATTCAACTGAATAATTTAATCTGAATTTACAGCTATTATCTGTGTTATTGGAATAATTTTCGATTATGGGTTCAAAAAAGGATGTAATTTGTTCTGTCCATTCAACAATCCATTTATTTACATTCAAATTTGAATTATTGTTCTTTCTTTTCAATTGTCTTTGTTCATTTGTTGATATACATTTAATTAACCAAATTGATCTAGATATCGGTATTTGATGAGTTAAACACTGCTCAAGTAAGTATTTATTTCTTAAGCCGTGGGGGATTGCTCTTGATAATTCATTCAACTTGATGTTAGGATTTGATAATTTTTTTAACCAAATATCCTTTTTATGTTCAGTTAAAGTAACTCTAGGGGGTGGCTTAAAACTATTTGTACTTTTGATAGTATTGAACACTCTCCTTTTATGCATGGAATCTGTAAATATTTGGCTTAGTAAGTTCAACTTTGTTTCAGCTTGTTGATTTGAATTCACTGAATTACTTGATCTGTTGATTAAGTTTGTTAAATTTTGCCTACCTGATTGATCTTCATGTTTAACAAACTGCTGTTCCATGTAACCTTTTTGTAAATGACTTTTCATGATTATATCTTCATCTTCAGTTTGTTTCCATACATTTAAGTCTGGATAAATCGGTTCATCGTTTTCTTCATTTGATTCATGACAATTCATTTCACTGTAATTACTATTATTGTGGGTATTTGATGGTGAATTGTCTTTCCAATTTAAAGGATAAACTCCTTTCGGAATTGGTATCGTTCCATCATTAATACTTAACAAATCATCCATAATTCGGCTCTAATGTTTATAAAGAAATATATAAAGACAAAATACTTATGTCGATACTCATGATCACCAAATTTAATAAAACCGCTGCCTGTTTTTCCTATTTGATACTTTTCTTTTAGATAAACCTCTACTTCTTTAATGATAATGTGTCTGTACATATTTCCTACCTAATACCCATTATCAATGAATACAAAAAGGGCACTGCAGAAACAAGTGCATTCAAAAGACCCAAAGTTACTAAATGTCGCTTTCAATCAAGATCAATCATGTTTTGCTACATGTTCAGACAGGGGATTCCAGGTATATTCAACATATCCAATGGAATTAAAAATGGAAAGAGATTTTACAAATATCAAAAAAGATCAACATTCAAATGATGTGAATGATATTATCGGAATACCAAACTCAAGTTCAGGGATTGGAATAGTTAAAATGTTATACAAAACTAATTATCTTGCATTAGTAGGTGGTGGGAAAAAGCCAAGGTTTCCGATGAATAAACTATGTATTTGGGATGATTTAAAGGGTAGGAATTCAATTGTACTTGAATTGAATACACCAATTCTTAATGTATTTTTATCAAGAACTCATATAATAGTGATTATCAAAAATATGGCATTAATTTATTCTTTTATATTAAAACCAGAATTATTATTTTCGTTTGAAACAATTGACAATGATTATGGAGTTGCTGATTTAGTGACTAGTGAAAATTCATCAATCTTAGTATTCCCTGGAAGATCATTGGGCCAGTTACATATTGTTGACATAACAAATAATAATCTAAATAAAGATTCGAAATCAGTTTCATTAATTAAAGCTCATAAAAATCGTATTATTTTCACATGTTTATCACCATCTGGTAATATGGTTGCAAGTGCTTCTGAGTTGGGTACAATTATTAGAATTCATGATACAAAAAAATGTTTATTATTATATGAATTTAGGAGGGGTGTTGATAATGCATTAATAACAGATATGAAGTTTTCTCCAAATGGTTCAAAATTAGCAGTTTTGAGTAATAAGTCCACATTACATGTTTATCATATTAATGAAGAAAATAAAACACACATTTTGAAAGACCTACCAATATTTACAAATTATTTTAAAAGTACTTGGAGTTTTGTATCTAAAGATGTCAGTAATAAATTAGATTTAGTGAATGATAGCGGCAGAATTGGCTGGTGTGATAAAACGTCAATTATCATAGTTTGGAAATTTAAAGGTATTTGGGAAAAGTATGATATAGTTTTTGATAACATAATTAATGATGGTATTATAACTGGTAAAAAATGGCAAATTATTAAAGAAGGTTGGAGAAGTGTCTAATTACTTGATATGTTAACACATACATATATATATTTATCTATCTATATATAATTTATTTTAAAGCTTTGATTGAACAAAATAATTCATCGTAATGTCTGCACTCACAAACATATCCTTACCAATATTTTTAACTTTGCAATTAACGACAAGGTTTCCTAATCCTGAACTTTCAAATTGCCTCAATACGCCCATTGCAATTTTATAATTAGTAACATAAACAATTATGTATTTTACTTGGTAATTTTTATTCATTACAACAAAACTTAAAATATTTGCAATTAGATTTATAGTTTGACTATGAATTGAATTTGGTAAAAATCCTCCTGGCTGAATGATAGGCAGTATCCCTGACGTTATTATTCGAGATCCGGCATCCTGCATGAACCTTTAGTGTTCTGAGTTTCTTTGGAAATATAGAAAGATAAAATAAAGTTTGACCTTTATCATGAATTTGGTAAAGTGAGATTTTCCGCTAATCAAACAATTCCAAATCCAAACAATAACGTTTCGCCAAAAAACTTCTTCAGCCACTTTATAAACATAATATACATGGATAGTATTTACATGGAAGGTTAACTATAAGTACTCGGCGGTAACAACCGGTAGGCTTGAATCATAAAATAAGTGATTACCATTTATTCTATGAATACATCGGGATGCATTATATCTATCAGCAAAGCATAAAACATAAGTTGTGAAATGTGTAATTCTATCGATAATCATCGGTCTCAATTGTAAGGATTCATGGTGTGACCATTCTAAATCCCAGAGAAACTCTATGATTTTACGTGAATCTATTCTTGATGGTACATTTTTCATTATTACACAAGTAGACCTGGAAACTGTTGGATAATCTATAATATTTGGGTTTGACAAATGCTGTAATCGAAATGAAATATCTGCAAGTAATGCTTTATTTGAACAACTATAACCATTTAAAGTATTGCGACGATCTTTCAAAAGATGAGCAAGTGTTTCTTCACTAGAATACGGGCTTGAACCATTTTTAAGTATTTTAGGTTTTGATTTTGAAGACAAGTTGACTAATTCTGGTAAATCATCTAAATCTGGCATGAATCTTGGGATTAAAGTATTTGCATACGCCGCTAGTCTATCAGGGTGAATGAAGGAAAGATAAGTCTTATTAATTTTATTGTTGTTTATTGATTCTTCTAAATAAGAATTAAGACCACTGGTGTCTTTGAAAATCAAGAAATATGAATTAGTATGTATCAGATTGAATGAATGTCGCCCATTAACTATATATTTCAAACTATTTGATTTGTCTAATTTCTTGAAGTCTTCAAAAGTAATGGAGTTGTACTTATTGTAACATCTCAAAACAGGTACATCTGTGTCTATGGGTTTAAAATGGTTGGTACGTACAGTTTCTCTGCCATCGAAACTGAGTAGTAAGTTTTCTTCAACAGGCTTTTTTTTTGCCAATGCCTTTTCTAACTGTCGTACTAAAACCTTGGACATCCTACGGAAAAAAAATTGTATTAGTTATTCTATATCGTTCTAGTATGCAACTACTCTATACGTACATAGTAGAATTGATAGTCAACTGAAAATGGAAAAGGGCGGATTTGAAATTTGCACTTTCGAGAAATCTTCTCCTATGTTGTTGAATTGAATATTCTTCTGGTGGATGGATGGCAACATCTTTCGTTTGCTTTTTTCTTCTTGTTTATTCCCCAGAGTCCTGTACATAGTCATCACTCCCCCCTCAAATCACCTGCCGTCCTTTTCTATTGCTGCTATTTTTTCCTCTTGTACAAAGCGTTGCTTTATCTTGTCATATAATATAATATATTCAATCTGCAAATAGAATCATACAGTCCTGTCACATAATAGAAAGCACATTTTATCATATTATATCCAGATAGAAAATCTTTGTTGTACGCATTCTTGTCCATATTTTTTAAAATACACTAAAATAACCCATTTCATTTATCAAACTATTCATTTTTAATTTATTTACAACAACAAAATGACTTCAAATTGGGATAATGTTAAAAAAGCTTCATCTATTGATGAAAGTATTGTTTCAAATCCGTGGGATAATGCTTCAACTAATGGCAACATTGCGAACCTAGTTGCACCAAATCCAATTTCCCCAATTATTTCTCATAACCAACAACAACATGACGATGTTGCAAGTATTATTTCTGGTTATAACGTTAATAAAACTTCATCTCATCCCTTGGCTAATCAATCTACTTTTTTAGGTAATTATAAACAGGGACCAGTCATAAATGTTTTTGATGAAGCTGTCATTAGTGATTCGGGCTCTGACGCCTTAAGAGATGCAATTTCTGCAATTTCTGCTCCTGTTGCAGCAAAATCAAGATTCAGTTCCAATATCTTCGGTCCTGCTTCAGTTGCTGGTATGAATGTTACTAATTTAAAAGGTTCTAATTTAAGTAACCCGGGTTCTTCATTTTTAGAAAAATTTAGTTCGGTTTCTGAAAAGACAAGAGAATTAGAATCAAACAGTCTAAATTCAAGAAGATCTTCAGTTTTTAATAATGATCCTAAATCTCCTCAACAATTATTTAGAGAACCTAGAAAACAATCATTTTCAGAAAAAATTGAATCTTATATTTCTGCAAATACTTCACCAAATGTTTCAAGGCATTTATCGATCAGCTCTGAAGTCAATACTAATTCGAATAATGTTAATTCTTCGGAACATAATTCTGTTATCATGGAAACTAATCCAAACAATAGTACAGGTAATAAACCAAGTAATTACAAGAATCAATGGAATTTTGCAAACGTTACTACATTTCATCCAAGTTATCCAATGAATGATATGGCATTTATGCAGCAGCAAAATATGATGATGACAAATGGTTTCCCAATGAATCCGCAAAATTTTAATAATGGTTTCTTACCTCAAATGTTCCCCCAATTTGTTCCAAATGGTGCACCATTTATGATGCAACCTGCACCCCCTTTAAGTCAGCAACAACCAAATTCAAATGATGGTCCCCAATCTGCGGAAATGAGACTTACTGATACTACTACAAGTCAATGTGGTAGTAAATATGATGAACTCAGTGAAAATGATGAAGGTGAAAAAGAAAACAAGGCGAATGCAACAAATGGTGCAACCGAAACTGGTAAAATTGATGAAAATAAATCGCCAAACGGCCACGATTTTTTTCCAGTTGGATTGAATAGGTCAGGTTCTCCGTATATTATGGCACCATTCAATCCTTATGGTATGTATAGTCCAAACGGTGGAAATTTCCCACCAATGATTCCGAATCCTGGTTCTCCAATTGGTTCAACTCCTCCACCACCACCTATGATGATGCCTCCAATGATTGGTGTTTCACCTGTTGGTCCAAGAGATGGTGGTAAGGGACGTTCTGGTACTCCACCATCAAAAAATTCAAGATCACCGATTTCATCTTCTTCGTCTTCTTTAGGCGGTAAAAAAAACAATAGATCAAGGATTAAAAACAAACATATTGTTAGATCACCACTTTTAGAAGATTTTAGAAACAATAAAGATAAAAAATATACATTAAATGATATTATCTCTCATGGTTATGAATTTGCCAAGGATCAACATGGTTCAAGATTTATTCAACAAGAATTATCAACTGCACCTGATAATGATAAAGAATTATTCTTCAAAGAAATTAGAAATAATTCAATGGATTTAATGACTGATGTTTTCGGTAATTACATTATTCAAAAATATTTCGAAAATGGTTCAACCGTTCAAAAGAAAGTTTTATTTGAATCCATGAGAGGATCATTTAATTCATTATCATTACAAATGTATGGATGTAGAGTTGTTCAAAAATGTTTAGAAGGTATTCCATTAGTGGATCAATTAGAAATTATGGATGAACTAAAACCAAATATTTTAAATTTGGTTAAGGATCAAAATGGAAACCATGTTATTCAAAAGGCAATTGAAAAAATTCCGATTGAAAAAATCCCCTTTATTTTAGATTCATTAAGAGAACAAATTTATCATTTATCAATGCATCCATATGGTTGTAGGGTTATTCAAAGATTATTAGAATGTTCAAATATTGAAGATCAAGAATTCATACTTAATGAATTAAAAGGATTTATTTATTATTTAGTTCAAGATCAATTTGGTAATTATGTTATACAACATGTTATTGAAAGTGGTAAAAAGAAAGATTCGGATATAATTTTGAATGTCATATTAGACAATTTAATTGAATTATCAAAACATAAATTTGCATCAAATGCAGTTGAAAAATGTATTATTAATTTACCTGTTGAAAGTAGAGTTAAGATTTATGAAACGATGTTAAAGGATAACTTAACAAAAGATGGTGACCTATCAGAACAATCCAATTTGATGTTGATGATTAAAGATCCATTTGCAAATTACGTTGTTCAAAAAATGGTTGAATTGATAGATATTGATAGAAAAAAACTTTTAGTTTTTAAAATTAGACAATATTTAAAACTTATTCTAAAAAATAACCATGGAAAACATTTGGCAAGTATTGAAAAACTTAATCATATTTGCCGTTTATATGATGTTTGATATTGAAAAAAAAAAATTGTTTTGTAAAGATTATATATTATTTACCTTGTGTTTTAAAGTTTATAGTTTTCCTGTTTATAGTTGAATTGAGTGTATTAAAGTTTTAGCAATTTCCAATTTTCTTATTTTCTTATTTTCTCATTTTTCGCATTTTTCCTAAAAAAAATTTTCAATAAAAATATAATAAAGAAAAAAGAATAAGTGTCATTACTTATCACTTTGCAAAACACCCTATAATACAAACAGCATATTTAGAATGTCAACAACAACAAAACCGGAAGGAAACTCCGACTTAGCAGTTGATGATATTTTTCAACTTTTAAAAAACACACAGACACAGACACCAAGAAATAAAGAAACGAAAGAATTGACATTTGAAGAATTAAAGAAAAAAGTATCACACTTACCAAATATTGAAGTTAAATTACAAGATGAGGTTGAAAAAAGTAATAAAATAAGGAATACTTCAAGAAAGGTATTAAAAATAAACGATTCTGTTAATGCACGTATTGAAGACATATTACCTAATCCAAAAGATAGAATAAGAACGGATAAGAGATTAATAAAGGAAGAAAAATCTAGGAAATGGTTTGAGATTAAGACACCTGAATTAACGGATGAGTTAAAGCGTGATTTATTGATTATTAAAAACAGGAAATATTTAGATCCAAAAAGATTTTATCGTGGTGAAAAATGGGAAATTCCCGAAAATTTCCAAATGGGGGAAGTTGTTTCAGGTGTTGGAGAATATGCTGGGAAATTAAAACGTAAACAAAAGGGACAGAGTTTGGTTGATGAGTTGATGAAGGATAAAGATACAAATGCTTGGTTTGATAAAACGTATAGTGAGATTCAGGTTAGAAAGAAAAGCGGTGGTAAGAGGTTTTTACAGGATAAAATTTCAAAAAGAAAACATCATCGTTAACATCATAAATAATTTTACTTTTCTATCTATCTATCTATCTATCTATCTATTTAATAATACATATATTATAAGTTATCGTAATTTTTAAGTTTTTAAACTTTTTACTTTTTAATTTTTAAATGCGTCTATTATTTTGTTCGCCATTTTCCCTTCTTTTCTTTAGTTCTTGGGCAGCAGCACTTGCACCAAATTTTTTAACAAGTTTTGTATGAAATAAACCACAAGCATTACATAAAGTTTTGGCATCTTCTGGTCCTTTCCTCCATTCAGGTGTTGAATTTGAACCACAGTGTAAACAGGTTAGTTTTACCTTTAAGGTAAGATCAGGTTGCAAAGTACCTTGAGATATGAACTTGATACTATTGTCTTGATTTTCAGATGGTTTGAAAGGTACAACTTGTAAGGATACCATTTCTCCTGGGATGTTAGAAGGTTTATGGAGTTTTAAGTTTAAAAGGTTGGAATTAGGAGTGAAATTTCCATTGGAGTTGTTGGTACCAGAACTATCGTTGTTGCGGTTATTGTAGTTGTCAATTTTTATAAAACTATTAATACTTAAGTCCTTTAAATTACTTGAATCTTTTATTTTAATCCAATCTTGAACCATGAAAGATAATTTCTCAAATATATTGAATAGATTATTCAAATCACTGCTTGGGAAATTTTTAATATAGTTATAAAATTCCTCAATTTTGTAATTACTGTTCATGACTTCATTTGATAAATGTGCATTATTTGAAATTTTTGCTTCCTTTTCAATAAATGACTTTAAAGTGTTATTATGTTCTATATAATTGGAAAATTTATTTAGTTCATCAGTTATGCTACTTGCCCATACTAGTTGCTTTGATAAATCGATTGAATGTGAATGATAATTTAGGTAATCATTGATTGCACCATGATTGATATTGGTATTGCAATTAGTGTTGGTATTAGTATTAGTATTAGTATTAGTATTGGTATTAGTATTGGTATTAGTATTAGTATTAGCATCAGTATCAGTATTAGTGTTACTATTACTATCAATAGTACTATTGCTATTATTAGTGGTATTGGTATTGTATTGGTTGCTGTATTTTAAAGAATTCTTTAGTGATGTAGATGAAGGGGAAACCATTCTACGGGAAGGTTTTTCAACCTTTGAGTTTTCAGTTAGAATTGAATTTTGTAACTTACTATCTGCTTTTTTGGACCCTGGAGAGAAGTTGTTTTTTGATGGAAAGGAGATGAAATGATCTGCTAATCCATCAGTAATATTTGACAAAATCGACTGTTGTTGTTGTTGTTGCAATAAAGATGGTGGATGTAGTGGTGGAGGATATTGTTGTTGCTGTTGCTGTTGCTGTTGTTGTTGATCTAAATTCAATTTTGATGAACTAAATTCAGGATTTGAATATGGGGGTTGATAATATGATTGTTGTTGATAATAAGGTTGCTGTTGTTGTTGTTTTTGTTGCTGGGATGACGCATAGTTTACGATTTGAGGTGATTGTTGAGACAGAGGCAACTGTTGAGGTAGAGGAATGTGTTGCTGCTGTTGATGTTGTTTTTCGATGTAATAATTTGATGGTGGTTGCGGGGGATAGGAGATTGGTAGATGGGATATGGGATATGACTGTACAGTGGGGGGAGGAGGATATTCTAATTGTATATTAGGCCTTAAACTGACATTTTGAAGTGGTAGTTGTGGTTGATGATGGAATTGAGGAGTAGTTGATTGAATACCAGGCATTCGAATTGGCGATTGTTGGATTGGTAACATGTGAGTTGGTGGTAGTTGATGTGGTTTTGGGGTCTGGGGATTAAATTGTTGGTGCTGGCCTTGGCTTTGTGGGTAGGGGTGTGAATGGGGGTGTTGCTGTTGGAGACTATTAGGGTTTTGAAATTGATTTTGATTTGAATTTTGATTTCGAAGTTGACTTTGACTTTGACTTTGACTTTGATTTTGATTTTGATTTTGATTGTGACTTTGGTCGTTGTTTTGGTTTTGATTTGACATGGTAACTGTGAAACTGAAAAAATCGATATATTTGTGGCTGGACAGATGAAAAAGAAGGTTTTTGGAGCTAAAGGGGAAAAAAAGCTTCGAGGAAAAAGATCCGGATATTTTTTTGATGCCGGATTTGGTCTGTAATAAACAGGGCCGGGCTATGATTATGGGAGATCGAAAAAGAAAAGAAAGAAAAAAGAAGATCAGAAATCGAAAAAGAAGATTAGAAATCAAAAATGAAGATCAGAAAAATAGAACTGGAAATAGAACTAGAAATAGAACTTCGACACACCGGGAAGAAAACAAGTTAGATTTAACGAATAAAGAAGTCGGTGGCTGTGTCCTTCTACGCACTTACGTGATGGTGATGCAGCCACGAGAGAACAGGACAAGGACTGACGAAGAAGAAGCAAAGACGATGAGACGTATGAACTAATGAACACATCATGGTCGCCACTAATCAGTCCAAACCATCACAAAGCTTCTGCACGCGCAGCAGCTGCAGCTGCTGCATTATGGGCTGTGTTCCTGCACAGCGCGTCGGCACCTGTCCCTGCATGGAAGCCGCCCCGTGTGCTCTTCCCCCCGTGTGCTCTTCCCCCCGTGGTCCCCGCCCAAGCCCGCTTTTTTGTCCACACCTGCACCGCTGCGTGTTTTAGCTCGCAACGTGTGCGCTAAGCGACGAACTATTTCTAATTCCAATTCTGGCGCGTGGCTTGACCATGGTCTCTAACTCCGTCACCGCCCAGATCTCCGCCTGCTCTGGCGCTTGTCGCTGACGTAATTTCCGTCGGCTCACGCAATGAGATCCACGCTACGTAATTTGCACGCTTGGCGTATAACCACCAATGTTACATTTGTCCATCGAGATCTGTTTTCGGTATTAGCTGACACACAAAGCCGAAGTCGAAGTTGCCGACGCTTAATTCCAACAAAAACTTTGTCAACTGCGTGGGTGATAAAGAAGACTCTGCGTCGATAGCTTCTTTCATATTTTCATATTTTCATATTTTCATTTCTTCATTTCTCCATTTGGACAAAAACAAGAGAATCGCCCGCCAAACGGAGCGACGCGTCGCAAACTTGTGTGGAATATCGATTATCTGGCTTCTTCTAAAGGTTCGGCTGATTGCCGATGGCCGATCCTGCAAAAAAAAGTTGAGTACAGCTCTAACTGTTTCCCAATTCCCAATTCCGAATTCCTAATTCCCAATTTCTCATTTTCCGGATTTTTTGATAGATCTCTACATACATCATATTCGAGATTTCAAAGATTTCATGTTTTTCAATGTTTACTTTTCAAAAATCTGATACATCACTTTTATCTACAATCCCAAACCTCCCCCCTCCCCTTCTCATCTTTCAACCCTATACCGTCTAAAACCCAGCAACACCTCAATTAATCTATATAATTCATATATTTCTCTCATACTTTTTTTTCGCCTGATGTCTCGACCTCCTCTTCAGAAGTTGTCCAATTACAACAATAACTTCAACAATCTCCAACCTAATACCCGTAAACGTCACAAACCCAATAACAACTACAAAATGACCACTGTTCTTAACCAACCATTACTTTCAGCTTCAACTTCGGCGACGTCCGCCGCCAATTCTAATTCTAATGCCTTGCATTCACAGTTAAAACTGTATGGCTTATCCAAACTTAAACATGACAGTCAGCTTAATCTGGATACCATCAAAAACAAAATCTATAAACTCCAAATCAAAATACCGGAATTAGAATTAGATATAACTAATTTAGAATATCAATTAAAATCTTCAAAATCAAAATTCGAAAATCTAGAATTTCAAACTAAAAACTTGGATCTTTCCAAAATCAATACAATTAACAAACTTAATTCAAATTTGGAAAATTATAAATCACATCTCAATTCAGAGCTCAATGCCTTCATAGATAAATCAAATACTGAAATGGATCAAAAAATTAAATCTTTCCAAAAATCAATAGATGATAAAAACTTGGAATTTAAAATTTTGAAAAATTCTATACTTGATAAAATCAAAATTTTAAAAATCACTTTGGTTGATTATTCTGATAAAATACTAAATGAATCAAAATTGCAAATTGAAACTGATTTAAAACTCGAAATTTCTCAATTTATCCAACTTGAAAATTCAAATATCGTTAAATTGACTGAAAGTTTAGAAAGTTTCAACGAGCAAATTCTTGAATTAAATAACAAAATTAATACAGTAACTTCAACTTATGATCATGAAATAAATCCAAAACTAACTACTTTAAATACAAATCTAAATACCATAAACAATGAACTAGAGTCAATCCATAAAATTGAATCAAGTCTAAACATACAACTGAACAACTTGAATAAGTCAAACCAAATTGAATGTAATAAACTGCTAGATTTAAAGGAACAATATAGAAGTTTTAATAATGATATCGAAACATTCAACGCATTAATCAAAGAAGAAGAACAACATAGAAGGTTTTTACATAACCAATTGCAAGAAATGAAGGGTAATATCAGAGTTTTCTGTCGTATAAAACCTGAAAATTCAAATACTTTCAACTATAAAATACAATCATTATATGAATCCTCTTATTTGAAGGAATCAGTTATTATTGATGAACCTATAAAAGAAAACAATTCAAGAAACTTCAACAAAATATCTTCTTCAAAATCATATAAATTTTCCTTTGATAAAATATTTGATACAACTTCATCAAATGGCGATATCTTTGAAGAAATTTCTCAATTGGTTCAAAGTTCAATTGATGGGTTTAATGTTTGTATTTTCACCTATGGTCAGACAGGTTCTGGTAAGACTTTTACAATGAGTAATCCAAATGATGGTTTAATTCCTAGATCTTTAAATTTAATGTTTGAAAGAATTAATTTATTATCTTCAACTTTAAATGAAGATTATCAATTATTTGGTCAATTTTTCGAAATTTATGGTGATAACATAAGAGATTTAATTGATGATACTTTTCAGTATAATAATAAAAATATAAATGAAAATCTGCCCATTTCTGAAATTGAAAACATCAAAATGATACAGCTTAAATCAATAGAACAAATAAATATTTTATTAAATCATGCAAATGAAAAACGTATAACAGCTTCCACCATGGCTAATGATGTATCTTCAAGATCTCATTCCATTTTTAAAGTTAATATTTCAAAATTCGACAAAAATTTAAATGAATTTGTTATATTGGGTAAACTAAATTTAATCGATCTAGCAGGATCCGAAAGATTATCACATTCTCAAGTTCAAGGTTTAAGATTAAAAGAAACTTTATCAATTAATAAATCTTTAAGTGCATTGGGTGATGTTATTGCAAATTTAAAATCAAAATCTTCACATATACCTTATAGAAATTCAAAATTAACTTATATTTTAAGAGATTCCTTAGGTGGTGATTCTAAAACTTTAATGTTTGTAAATATAAGTTGTTTAAATTCCTCATTTAATGAATCTTTAAGTTCACTTAGATTTGCAACTAAAGTGAATAATACAATTATAAATAAATAATTTAATTAGGGGAATAATTATCGTTATTATATCATATATACAGAATATATACAGAAGTTTAGTCTGAAATTTGCTTTACTTCAATACTTGCCTTATCATAAGGACTTGCAAGTAAATTAGGGTAATCTTTATTATCCTTCAATTGTCCAGATTTCAATAAATGATTCCATTTAGTAGGGAAAGTTTTTGCACAATAAACTTTTATTTCATTCCTCACACCATCATGTAAACAATTATTATGTAAAGTTTTCAAAACCGTTTCATTAATTAAATGATAATCACCGTTTTTTTCAGCATCTTGTAACGTTTCAAATGCTGTTCGATATTGTTCAAAATAACAATTGGCAACTAATAACTCACCAAATAAGTTCGCATCCGGAATAATATCATATTGTGATAATCCATTATAAAAATCACTAACATGTCCTAATGTTGCATATTTAAGAGATTTCAACATCCAATATCCACTTTCATTATTTATACCATATTTTTGAGGTAATGAAAATGCCAGATTAAATACATCTCTTGTTTTAAATGGATCTTCTAAAGCTGCATAACTTTCCATTAACGCATTTAATAATTTAATATCTAAATTAATTGAAAGATCCATCTTGATTGCCAAATGTAACTTAAAAATTGAATCTTCGTCTTGAAATTGTGCAAAACTTTTCAATAGATAAATATAAAACTCTTCACCGGGTGGTGGTAACTTGGAATTTTTACTTAATTCTTTCATATTGGCAAAAACTTTTAATGCCATTTCTGGATCTGATGAATCAATAAACATCTTAACAAATCCTGGATAGTATTCATATGGAATTGAAAAATAATCAGATAAATATTTATAAACCCTTTTATTAAGTTCGTTATCTGTGGAATTTAAAAGATACTCATAAATACAATTAAATATTTTTTCATATTTTGAAACTTTTAATTTTTCATCATCCTTTTTCAAATCTGGCGTTTGATCTAATAATATCTTTATTGCAATTGTACCTTGATCAAATTTAATGGCGGATTTCATCATTTCATATGCACAATCTTTATTAAATAAATACTCATATCTTTTCACGTTTTTATAAACCTCCAATTTTTCCTTCCATGAAATATCGGGATTTCTCCAAATACTTGAAGTTAATTTAAATAACGATAACATATAAAACCCTTCATAATCATTTTCCCAATCTACCATATCTTTAAACTCAAGGAAATATTTCGATGCTTGTTTAATATTCCCAGAATTTGAGTCATTCAAACATAAATAATTTAAAACGGTTGCAATACTTTTAGAATCGATTTGTGAGCTATGAAATTCATTTTCAAAAAAATCTATTCTAAAATTTTCAATATATTTGAAACTTTTATTTGACCAACATAGTGCTTCTAAAACTAAGTTATATGATTCAACATCTTCAAATGAATAATCTTTATTTAGTTGTTCTAATTTCAAATTAAATTCTTTTATCAATTCAATTGCTGGCTTTGATTCATCTAACTTGTAGGATTCATATTGTAATAATGCAATCCACTCATCTTCGATATAGTCGTTGTCATTTTTAGTTTTTCTTAAATGAGTAATTAAATTAGTAGCGTCATTTGACTTATTAAACTTAAGTGATGCATTGACGAGAGAATTTAAAACATCCGGTTTATAAATAACGTCATTGGTTTTAATGTTATCATCGTTAACTCTAAAAAAATCCGTTGTTTTTTCTAACTTTGTTAGAACATTTTTGGATACATCATCAAAATTATTTTTAACTGCAAAATATAAAATTTCAATATATGAATCAACGGGATTTTCTAATTTAAGTTCAAAAATATCAATTAATTTGACTAATCTTTCACTAACAAAATTATCTTCAAAACTTTCACTAATTTCTTCATCTGAAGCTTTAAAAAATGTAAATAAAATTTGATCTTGCATTGATAATAAAGATACATTTTTGTTAATATATAATAAATCGGGACATAAATCAGCTAGTAATAAAACAGTTTCGGTATCAGGTTTAATGGATTTGAAAGCATCAAGTACAATTTCAACAACTTGTAAATTTATATTATTATTTTTATACAATTGATTTTCTTCATTTATGAAAGCTTCAATGACTTTACTAATTGTGTTTCTTTTCGTACTCAATAACACATAATTAATGAAAACTTCAAATAATTGTAATCTGATTTCTAAATTTTCAGAATACTCTTTAGATTCTCTCAGAGAATTATAAAATCTGGGGAAAAAATCAACATATCGTACATCTTGTAACGTCATACCGCCAAGTACGGAAGTTAATAATGATAACATTTCGTTAGATTTGAAACTATCTATCGGGTTTGGTGTTTGATCTATGAAATTGATGACGGCATTAATGAATGGTAACTGTTGATTTGGGAATTCGCCATTTGGTAAAACAGTAATCAATTGTAATAATAAAATTTTCAATCGTTGACCTTTAATTTTGGGTGACATTGATTGATTTTTGAAAGTATTTTGAAGTTCTAAAAAAAATTCAATCCTTTGACTTTCTAAATCTGCAAATTCTGTTGTCGGTATGTTATTGTTGTTGGACGAATATAATCTTTTAGAATTGATTGATTTTAGATAATTACAGGTATAAGTTTTAGTTAAGTTTGACGATGAAACATGTTGAAATATACCATTAACTAAATTAAAATTCGTCCTGGGTATCTGACGTACTTTTAAGAATTTTGAACCCTGTACATATGCTCTCATGATGGCTGTAAATGTCGAATTTGGTTATACGCAAAACCACTACGGATGTAATAGGTAGTAGGATTGAAAATTGAAATCCAAAGAAAATCCAAAACTCATGAAGAAAAACGAGAAATAAATAAAATTAAAAAATAAACTTATTTTGTATTTTCTCTTTTTCTCTTTTTCTATCCTTCATCCTTCTCTTTTCATCCTTTTTCTATATAATTCATTAACATTAATTAACTTTAAAAGACTATATACATACTAATAGTAAACATTTATTTATTTATTTATTTATTTGTTTGTTCAATTATTTATTATTTAATTATTTATATTTCTTCTTTCCTTTCCCTTCCTTTCGAAATTACAGACCATCAGGTCTTTCACTTTTTCCCTCACCTACAACATTTCCTCTTTCATCATAAAGTTTAACATGTTTCTGGTATTCTTTAATAGCCCAATTCAGACCAAGAAATTTAATATCTTTATCACTTTCACCTCTTGAATTTGTATATCTTTTCCAAAAACCAACGTCTTTGAATCTTGGATCCTCTTCTTCAAAGCCATTTTCTACCCTTAACTTGGCAACTTGTTCACGTAAGAAATTGCAAACTCTACTACGTAATTCCTTTGCTTCTTTACCAAACATCAATTCCTCAGATAAATCATTTGGATTTTCAAGATTTGGATATTTCAAACACAGCTCTTTCCATTCCTGTCTAAATTTGGAAATTATGTTATCATCGATTGCTTTGCCAATATTAACCGTTATTTTTGCCCCTAAGTTATTCGGAGTCAGATAATCCGTTTTCATATCAATTTCTTCCGGCTTGACTTTTTCAAATCCGTCAGTGAAAATAGGTATGATGACAGGTGCAACAGTTGGTTCAAGAATTAATCTTGCAGTACCCCAACGGAAAAATCGCATTGAATTTTGGAATGGTGGTCTTAATTGACATACATAACCTTCGGGGAAAATATGAACCCAAGAAGTTTTATAACGTAAAACTGGTGGAACGTATTTTTCAGAGAATAGAGATATTGCATTTCTCGATAGAATTGTATCTGGATTTATTATAATTTCTTCATTTTCGTCATTTTTCGTATAATGATTTCTATATAAATTGATATATTTGGAATCACCTAGGATGTGATTTGAGTCAATGGTATCATCCGGTGATAGGATTCTGATACATGCATCTAAGCCAGATTGAAATGGACCTCTACCAAATCTTTCACATGGGAAGATTTTACCTAATGAAAAAAAGGCCGATGAGTATTTATTAGTGAAGCAAACGTTTGAAGCAGCTAAACCCCATCTAATGTCTTCCCAATCTTTAAAATATCTCCAGGGCAAACAAGCCCAAATAAAGGGATCATCACAAGTCGACATGTGATTCATCACTGTCAATATCCCCCTATTTGAAGATCTTGCATTTGCAAACGATTTATCCAAATTTTCCAAACCTTTAACTTCCACATTATAACAGGTTGATAGAATAAGTTTTGAAAATGCGGTTACTGCAACACAGGTTAATTGAGAAACGGTGTTCCAGATCCTGGATCGTTCCATTCTAACAGAGAGGATTTCATCATCCCCACGTTTAAGGACGTCATGGAATGACATGATTGAAGTGTTAGTTAGTTTGACAAAGAAGTCATCTGGGATGGAAAGTCAAAATATGGATTACAGAAAGTAAATGAATTGGGAAAAACAGGGTGAGAAATGAAAAATTAAACACAAATCATAAATTCTTTAAAATGTGAAAATGGCTTAAAAAATTAAACATATATAAGCTTATATATATATATATATAGAGAGATGATCATTTCTTTTTATTAGTAAATCTTTCAGTAACATGTTCTATTTTAATGTCGATACCCTTTTCAGCCATTAATTTGGTCAAATAATCTTCAACTTCAGTAGCAACATCACCCTGAATCACAATTTCATCCTTCTTTTCCGCATTTTTGGAAACACTTGAACCGGTTGCAAATTTGGAAGCAAAAACCTTGGCAATTTTTTTCAAATCTATATCATTACCTAAAACTTCCAGGTTGGAAATTGCCACAATATGTTTATGTTTGGTTCTAGGTATTCTTTTGATTAAAATTTTGGAGTTTTTCAAGGATTCTAGTTCTCTTTCTTGTTTCCTTTCTTCCTTCAATTGCATTTTAGCCAAAGAAGAGGAGATTTGGGCCTCTCTTTCACTTGATAAAGAGGAAGAATTTGCAGTTTCGTCATTATACAAGGAATTGAATAAAGCAGGATTTGAATCTTGTAACCACGCTTTACATTTTCTGAACGATTTGCCAAATTCGCAGAATTCGACGGGAAGTGTGCATATACCGCAGTAAGTGACCATTATGAGGAGATGGGAGATGGGAGATGGGGTATACGAGTTGTTATAGAATGCTGAAATTCTTCTCCCATGGATGTAAATAAATTATCATTTTGTGTTAAAAAAATGAAAAATGAAAAATGAAAATCCGCGAATTTTTGCTGAAAAAAAGAAAATCGGTAATTTTGTTTCTGTTTCTGTTTCTGTTTCTGTTTCTGTTTCTGTTTTTCAAGCTGGTTGCAAATTCACCACACAGGTCTCTGGGATTATTGCACTGTGGACTGCTAGCTAGACAAGTGAACAACCGTCAATGACCAAATACAACACGTTACTTAAGGCCAAGTTGCAGGAACTGCTCACTGCTAGGGGGCTCCCAATTGAAGGTACAAAGGAGGTGCTTGTTGAGCGTTTGGAAGAGTCCGACAAGGTGGCCGCCGAACTTGATGAAGATGAGGACGAAGTAGAAGACACAAAGGAAGCTAAAGAAGTCAAGGAAGCTGCACCTGTTGCAGAAGACGTTGAAGCAGGTGCACCTGCAGCGGTTGAAGAAACTGCGGTTGAACCTGAGTCCAAACCGGCGCCCGCTGAACCTAAAGCTACAGAGATCACACCAGAAACGTTGAAGACGCTTGCCATTGAGCATCTCACCAAGAAAATCCAACGTGCTCAGAAGTTCGGTGAAGAGGGACAAGTTGCTGCATTGCAGGCGGACTTGGCCAGAATCGAAAAGTTTGGAATTGCGTTGGACTCTTCCATTGCCAGGGAGCTGGGGTATGGAACCAAAGAGGCGACGAGGGGTGGCTTCAGCAAGTTTAGAGGCCGGGGTCGTAGCAACGGGGGTGTCAGAGCCAGAGCCAGAGACAGAGACAGAGTCCACCATGGCGGCCGTGTGTATAAAACCAGATGATGTGTGTACCGTAAGCGTTCCGTGGGGCCGCGAGCCATTTCCCACGAGAAAACAAACAAACAACGCATTTTCCCACAAACGCTTTTTCCCACAAACGCTCTTTCCCACCGCTCTCCCGAGCGAAAAAACCCCAATGCGGGAAAAAACAAACACTTCAGAGTTTTCGGGTTTCTTTGTCTTTTTTTTCCTTTTTGTGTGCTTTTTCTTTTCTTTTCGTCTCTCTCCGATTCTCCCATTTAAACAAGGCTGTTTCCTTAACACCTTGTGACATTTTCGTTCTTATTGTCTCAAAAGCTTTTCAGGGTTCTTCACACCGCTGTATACTTACAACCACAACATCATCTCCATGCCAGACGTTACGCCCCCCGCTGATAACATCCAACACACCGTTTCCAACACAAGTTCCATCTCTACTGCCAGTTCAAGATCTTCCGTCGATTCTGCAGATGACATTGAAAACAATAGCAACACCGATGTGGGTCTTGGTGCCCCACAAGCCTACGATCCTGAAGATGCTCAATCCCAGCTATCTGGTAATTTAAGTTCAACGCTTTCAAGAGCTGAGTCTTTAAAAATGGTAAGGACTGAAACTGCCAAATCTTTAAAAGATCGGGGTTTATCAAGAACCACAACCATTGCTGACCCCATAAGACCTACCAATGTTGCCAATCCAATCTTCCCGGAAGAATATACTATGGAAACCGAAACTGGGTTGGTTCCTGTTCAAACTTTAAGAGACATCGGGCGTTCCCGTGTGCTTAGCAAACAACTTACCAGAAAATCAACCAATCGCTCCAAGGAGTCTAAAGCTGAAAATCAAGAAAATTTGGAAAAAAATGATCAAGACCAAGATCAAGAATCGTTAACTCCAACTGCAAAGGATGAACAACCCTTTGATCCTGAAATTCAATTTGTTACTTTCACTTTAAATGATCCTGAAAATCCTCATAATTGGAGTTCAAAATTAAGGTGGTTATACACAATTGTACTTTCCTTAATGGTTGTTTGTGTTGCATTTGGTTCTTCTATTGTTACCGGTGCTTTGGGCCCAATGTCCGAAAAATATCATGTTTCAATTGAAGTTTCCATTTTATCTTGTTCTTTAATGGTTTTGGGTTTCTCTGTTGGCCCACTTATTTGGTCTCCATTATCTGAACAAATTGGTAGAAGAATTGTGTATTTCATTTCCTTTGGTCTTTATTTCATTTTCAATATCCCTTGTGCAGTTGCTCCAAATATTGGTACCATTTTAGTTTGTCGTTTCCTTTGTGGTGTCTTTGCTGCTTCAGGTTTAGCAAATGTTGGTGGTTCAATTTCTGATATGTTCCCAACTGAAACAAGAGGTAAAGCAATTGCTTATTTTGCTGCTGCTCCTTATGGTGGTCCAGTTCTTGGTCCCTTGGTTGGTGGTTTTATTACAAGGTATAATGGTAGAATTTCTCTCGTCTTTTGGGTTAATTTTGCATTTGCCGGTTTAATGTGGATTGTTGGTTCTTTAATTCCTGAAACTTATGCCCCAGTTATTTTGAAAAAGAAGGCAAAAAGATTAAGAAAGGAAACTGGTAATGATAAAATTATGACTGAACAAGAAGCTGCTGGTTTATCATTGTCTGAATTAATTCACTCTTGTCTTATTAGACCTTTAAAATTCGCCGCTACTGAGCCTGTTTTAGATTTAATGTGCTTCTATGTTTGTTTGATTTATTCCTTATTGTATGCTTTCTTCTTTGCATATCCTGTTGTCTTTGGTGAATTATACAATTTTGGTGACGATTTAGTTGGTTTAGTTTTAATTCCAATCATTATCGGTGCTGGTTTAGCATTATTAACAACCCCAGTTATTGAAAGTTTTTATATGAAAATTTGTGAACGTAGAACTCCAACCCCTGAAGATAGATTAGTTGGTGCAATGATTGGTTCTCCATTCCCTGCAATTGCTTTATGGATTTTAGGTGCAACTTCTGGTAGAAACGTTTTCTGGGTTGGTCCTGCTTCTTCAGGTTTAGCATTTGGTTATGGTATGGTTTTAATTTATTATTCATTAAATAATTACATTATTGACACTTATGCAAAATATGCTGCCTCTGCCTTAGCAACAAAAGTTTTTCTTCGTTCAGCTGGTGGTGCTGCATTCCCATTATTTACAATGCAAATGTATCGTAAGTTAGGTTTACGTTGGGCTTCATTTTTATTGGCCTTCATTACAACTGCAATGATTGTTTTACCATTTGCATTTTATAAATGGGGTAAAACTTTAAGAAAGAAATTTTGTCGTGAAAATTATTCCGCTTTCGATGATGATGACGAAGAAGAAGTTGATGAAAGTGAAAATTCCGATAAAATTTAAATAAAAAAAAAAAGAAAAACAACAAACTGAAATAACATAAAATAAAATAAATATGGAAAACAAACAACTTTTGATACTATGATATACCAATTCTTTCGTTAATAATTAATTTAATAAAAATTATCTTTACTACCCCCCCCCCCCCCTTTTTTTTTTCATTATTCACATTTTATAAATACATATTACACAAATAATTTTTAATAATTAATCATTAATTTTTCTACTTTTTTTTCCTAAATTATATAAATCATGCATACACCGATTAATAAACTAATTAAACTAACATAGGTAGCAATACTTTCGTTTTGATAATCAAGTGGTTTTATTCCATCTTCTAAAAATGATGAAATCTCAGTGACATCGTCACGTACATTCTCATCATAAACTTGAGAAATACCAAAATTTATAATCAACCCAGATTTCAAATCCCTTTTCTCAAACTCAAATGATAAACTACATTTATAACAAATTTGATAGATTTCATTCCATGTTTTCAAATTTATACCATCAATACAATAACTTGTACAATGATATAATAAAACATCCAAATAATAACAATTACAAAAATAGTCACCAGTATCACCATCACCAACACTAGGACAAAATTCAAAATATGACGCTTTTATTTGTTCATGGCATGTAATGTACTCGGATGTTCCCTATTACAATAATCATACACTAATAAGTTAGTAACGTACATTTACATTCAAAGTTATTAAGCCTACTTTCATAGTTGTTCATACACATATTGGTCCCATGTACAGAAACCTGTTGATGACCGACATTGTTGGAAAGGAACATACATCATGATGACTGGTTCATCTGCCAAAAGGGAAACAATCTGGGAAAACGGAAATCCCACCCTTCCCCTGGCCCCACTCCCGGGTTCCTACGACATGGTCATTCAATTTTTCCGGTTTCGCCCGCGTTGTTCCTTTTTCAAAATTTCTCCCTCTCTAAGAATCATCGTACTGTTGGATGACTCCAGAATCATCAAGTGTACACTTTTTCATGTACGTTTGTCTGTTTGACTAGCAAGTTTTGTTTACGTGTTGGTTCTCAAACGACTCCATGTCTTGTGAAGTCGATCGTCTATTGAATACTGATATATTAAAACAAAACATGAATATACCTCCAACCACTTCGCCAACTACTTCTTCAAACAATCACAACAATAATTCAAATGGTACAACAAGTAGTATTAGAAAAAGGCTTAATTTCACTGATGAGACATTATGGAAACAATTTTCATCGCGTAGGTTACAATTGGTTGAATCATTATCATTAAGTTTCAAAAAGGCAAGTGAGCAGGATGAAGAAATTAAAATTTGTGCAAATACGCTAATGGAGGAATTCAATTTCCCCAAAAATACATTATCTGAATTTGATAAATTAGTCAGATTAGCAATTCAAAGTGTTAGAAGAAATAAGAAAAGATCTGAGAAAAGATTAGCTAGTAAACTGGAAAACTTTTCAACTAGTGATGATGAGATCTTTCTATCTTTGAAAAGGACAAAATTTGATGATAATAATAATCGAGTTAGCCATAATAACAATAATAACAATAATAGTACAAATTTTTTGTCAAATGTTATACTAGATGATCACACAAATTTATTAAATGAATTTTCAAATATTTCAAATAATGATACTGTAGCTGACAAAATTGAAAAATTGGATCATCATGATTCAAGAGTTGCAATAAATACATTAATAAGTCCAATCATACCGCATGATATTGATAAATTGCCCTCAATAAAAAGGCTTGATAAAGATATAGAATTTTCAAAATCTTCAGCAAAAATTTTACGTGCAATTAAAAATTCCAAAAGTTGTTTTGAATTTTCGAAAAATTCAAATAGTGATTATGAGAGAATTAAAAATTATGATTTATTGGAAGAATTTGGTTCAAATTGTATAACATCTGCAATTTTATTTACTTTGGAAAAATGGTTTGATCATTTGTTACCTGATTCATCATCATATATTAAACTGAGATTAAAAAGTGATTTAACTTTAGGTTTAATAGTAAAAAATTTAGATAAAACTTCAGTTGAGGTTAATAGGTTAAATAATTTTGTTGCTTCCCAGCTATTCAAAAAATTAGTGGGTGGGTGTGTCAAAGATTTTGGATTTGACTCAATACTTAATCCATTATGTGATATTTTTCACAATATAATTTTGAATGATTATCCGATAATCACAAAGGAGAAAATTAAAGTAAATAATAACAATAACATAAATAGTAATGGTAATAATAACGGTAATGGTAATCATAATATCAATAATACCTCTACATGCCATAATGGATTAAATACAATCAACAACACAGGCCCATCATATTTCAAAGATTTATCAATTATCGATTCAACAATTCAGCAACAACAAAACCAATCAAATATTTTATCCGCTGATTTGACTTCTTCCGGTGCGAAGAAAAAGTTGATCAATTCCACTTCAAATTTTTCCTCTTGTAATCTTATAGGGCACTCTAATAAATTAATTGACAATCATTCAGTAACAACTAACAATAATACTATCAAAGACGCTATTACTGACAATATGCTATCATCCTCATTTACTGATATACCAGATTTCCCCTTATCAACGGCACATATACCCATTCCACCAATAAATGATCTAAATATGATGGAATTACCTACAAATGTTTTATTATCACCACCAATTTTAAGATCAAAGCAATATACACATGTTACGATTAAATTCAAAGAAAAGGAGCTGAAATTTAGATTTTCGATTGATAGCAATGCACCACCAACTATTGTGGAATTAGTTACCAATTGTAGACAAGCATTTGGAATTATTAATTCAGCAAGGGTTCTGAATCTAAAAGATTTAAGATCAGATAGAATAATTAAAAATGATCATGATCTAGAAAGAATTCTAAGAATGTCTGCGATGTTAAGTCGTGACGGCAATGGAGAAGTTGTTTTAGAATTAGTTTTTGCAAATCTAACTCAAGGTTATTTGAATTTAAACCATGATCCAAAATCTAATACTAATGAGACTCAATCAACAAAAGAAAAGAATGAAACCAGAACTAAAAACCTTGTTCACACTAATAACTCGAAAAATGATACAAGTTTAAAATCGGCATCGTCTGATACGTTGATAAGTAGATACTTACCCCCACCAAGACCCGTTAGGCAAGATACACAACCAATGGGTGGATTCATGAAATTCCAACCACTTTTATAAAGAATGCTACAGGCTTTCTCAGTGTTGGTGCCTTGTACCAATATTTTAATCGCTATATAAATCACCAACTTCCTATAAATCATATATAATATCTAATAATCTTACCCTAATTCAAGCATTCCAATTTTTACAAACCAACCATCTTCGATTTACTTTTAGTGAATACTGTCCTTCTCACTTCGGAGCTCCAAACCCATTGTCTATTCACCTCCTATGAGACGGATTAGGCGCAACGTCCCCCAATTAGCAAAAAAGATAACCGCCAGCCGATTACGGTGGTTCCCAAACAGGCAATGCCAGAAAGTTGATAACCAAGTCGCATATTCTGTTTTGGTAAATGAAATATTCTCAACTGCAACCTGGAAAGTACCAAATTCATTTATAAAAGATCATATATCCCACATATTATGATTAAACTGTTATCACAATGTCCTTCTTTTAATAAGGAGATATTTACACAATCTACTAACATACTAATTATTTAAAGAAAAATGCCTGATATTGTTTTCGACATCGTTGGTACCTGTATTTCATATGAAAAGGTTATTGAAGCAATTGAACTTCAAATGGGTGAGAGATTCAAGAAATCTGGTATTGATACTAGATTATTCTTTTTCTTTTGGTTAGCTGGTTGTGAAAGAGATTATTCTTACCTATCACAATGTAAGCATTATCAAACTTTCCAAGATATTTTCAAATATACTTTTTACAGATCTTTATTCTTTGCGGGTGTTAAAGAACCAAGAGAATATGCGAATCAAGAAGATTTAGATTATATTTTCTCTCAATGGTTCAAATTAGAAGGTAGACCAGAATTAAAGGAAATGTTTAAAAGATTAAGAGATTATGGCTTTACTATTTGGTGTTTGACTGATGCCTCTCATGACAGAGTTGCTGGTTATTTTAGACAATCCGGTGTTGAAATGCCAGATGAAAATTTAATTTCTTGTGATTCAATTGGTGCTGGTAAACCAGAAGCGAAAGTGTATGAATTTATTGCAAATAAGATTCCATCATCTGGTAATGATGCATTCTTTGCTGCTTCTCACATGTGGGATTCAATTGCTGCAAAGCAGGGAGGGTTCATTACTGCCTGGTCAAGTGTTCATGAAAAAGAACCTTGTCTTGAAGTATTTGGTTCTCCAGATATTATTGCTGATGGTTTAGTTGATATGGCTGATAAAATTATTGCTAAACATAAGGAATTAACTGGTAAATAATCCTACAATTTTTGTATCATATAAAAAATACTTTTATAACCTTTTATAAACTTTAAATTCTAAATTATATTCCACTAAATCTGCCTAATTCCAGTAGTAGGTATATGAACATTTTCAGACACGCAGCATATAAATCCGTGGAAAAAACTGTATCTAACTGGCACTACCTGGCATAATCACAATCTCTAATTTTCCTCGTTTTTTTGATTATATTTACAGCCATACCATCGGTTTTTTATGACATTTGAAGCGCTATTGATAAAATTAATAAATATTTATAAAAGCGTACATGATTAACTGCTTAAGCTAAACTCAGATCCCATCCTAGTTTATTAGAAACATCAAACCATTGGACACATCGTAGACCTTTCCCATTGATTTTCCAGGTTTCTTGAATAATAACCAAAATTCTTTGGAATGTTTTAACAGGGAAAGTTTTTGACATATTAGAAACCTTTGTCTCAATTAGTGACCTATCAGAATCTAAAACGCATGACATACCAGCAACTAGTAATGGGAATCCTAATGATGCTTGAACCTTTGATCCCATTATGATATTCAGACATGGCAATAATTCAACTAATAAAACTTGGATTTCTGGTGATGATGGTGGTATCTTCTTAATTAAAGATTTTAAATAAATTGATGAACTTATTCTATAAGCTTCGAATAATGTTAAATGTATTTCTAAATCTTTATCGGTCTTTAAATAACATAATGATCTTGCATGTGGTTTAGTATTTCTTAGTTGAGTTTCTAGCCTTTCGTATCTTTTTTCCATTTCCATATACAATTTGCTTCGTAATTTAACAAAACTGTCATGATCATTAAGTGATTCATTATTATTTATTGAATTTTCCATATTTTGTAAATCAACATAAGTATTTGTAATTTCTCCAATTATAACATATAAAGGTCTAACACATCCTTGTAATGGATCACAAACCAAATCGTTATCAATAATTTCAAATTCAATTTTTTCAAAGTTGTCTTTTAATGCATTACTACGGAGTTTTGAAACTAAACTATCATTATCGTTATTATTATTATTATTATTATTTTTATCTTCATTAAGAATTTTACCAAGTGTTTCGTCATCGTTATCACTTTTATCGTCGTTTGAAGATAAATCTAAAATTTGAGAATACTCCTCCATTTTGAAACAGGTTCCTTTGACATGGTTCATACTTGATAAAACATCGTGATATAAAAAATTAGAAATCAGCCATTTTGATTCTTTATAATCACCTAAAATCTTCTTAATGTCACTTAATTTACCATTTGATTGCTCAACTAAGAATTTATGTAATGTTTTAAAATGTTTATACCATTCTTTAACATCACCTGCACAAATTAAAGCAGCTGATAATATTGTATACAACGAAACAATTGCTAAATTGTCAATATCATGTTTATTTTTATTCAGTTGTTGAACTTTACACAACTCAATTGATTTATTTAAGTATTCTTGATAGAAATTCTCATCATTTGAATTGTTTAAAAATACCCCAGCCCAGCCAATTAAAGCATATAAAATTGACTTATTACTTTCAGCTAACGGTAAATATAAACTCAAGAAAAAATTAGACTCTTTTGGTAAAATTGAAACAGTTTGTGAAACGCAAGTTCTATAATAGTCAAGATAGATAATTTCCTTTTCACTTAAACCTTCAAGGATTTTTTGTGATGGATTATTATTCAAGTTAATTTCAAAAAATGATAGATTATAATTATGGTATCCCACATTTTTCTTCAAAGATTCTAAAAGGAATGCATTTTCTGATGAATCATTTTTTATATTTTCATTAAAGTTAATATCATTTATATCGAAAAAAATATGATTGTGATTGTAATTTTCTTCTTCATAACTTATGCGGCTATCCGTATGAATTATGGCAGCATTGTGATTTTGATGAATATTAGTAGATTTTAAGTCAAAAATGTCGTTGAAATTATAGTCAAATTGAGGAAATGTGACATTGGTTATATTGGAAGGAGGAGAAGAAGTAATATTGTCGTTAACAATACCATTAGTAGAACTTAAATTTGAATATAAGTTTAATGGAGAACTAAGACTATGATATGCATTTAGATGATCAAAATCAATTGCTGATGGTATTGAAAAATCATTTTGTTCAAAATCTTCAGATGTATTTCCTAAAATATGTAGCAAATTTTTCTGGCTGTCATGTGTTAGTAGCTTAATGTTATTACTACTTGAATCCCCTTTGGACATTGATATATGCTTTAATTGTGGTTCGGGTGTTAATATATCAGTATGAATTTTATTGTCATCACTATCAAGTTCAGAAATTTTTGAAGGTGTATTAGTAAAATTCATTTCATTTTCTAACATTATAAAAACTTGTTTTTGTTTTTGATCTTTTTGATGATGTTGTTTTTGTGGGTGTTTTTGACTAGTTTTGGTAGTTTCATTAATTAAATTAGTTTGTATCTTTGATTTTATTTGTCCTTTTTGTTGTTGATTTTTTGTTGAACTTAACCAAACGCAAGGTATACTAGATTTTGAGCAACGACTACAAGAAGGTTTAACTTCATCGCACCTTTTCTTTCTCCTTTTACACTCTTTACAGCCATTTCTTGATCTTGAATTAATACCCAATCTTTGATTTTCAGTGTCTATTGCTTTTTGAAAATATGGAAATTTACTGGTGTTTTTTGAATTCATGGATTTCGCAGGTAAAATGTCCATATCTAACATGGACATGTTTCCTCCAAAATCTAAGGTAGCAAACATTGTTATTTATTTTGATATTGAAGCGAGATGAAAAAATGACTAGGGATAAACAACTAAAAAATATAAATAATAGAAGAAACAAAAAAGTAAAACAGTGGATATTCAACGTTAATTGTTATGTACCTTCCACGAAGGCCCAAAATGTTTATCTTTTGCAGCGATAATTTCTTAAAAATAAAAACTGATAAAGATTTCTGATAAGCAAAACGGGATCGTGATTCCGCAGGGTTGGTGATCGCCAAGGATTTAGTAGAATACAAAAAGAAAGGATGTGTATATAGGTAAAACGCATGAACTGTTTATGCATTACAATTTAGAGGCAGAAACAGTTCCTAAATTAACCAAAATGCGGTTTTGAGTGTGTTCCATTCTGTCTTCAGTGATCTTAAATGCCGCTGGAATAGCAATCTTTTCGTGTTTTCCTCTAATGGAATAAGCAAGAGCTTTGGCAGAAAGAAGAACACGAGGCATACCATGGCCGTGGAAACCTGCAATAATAAATTTGTTTTTGTCTCCTGGCATTTCTCCGACATAAGGAAGTGAATCATCTGTATATCCAAGGATTCCACTCCAAACATAATCTGTTTTAGTATCAAAATCTTTCCATGTATAAAACATTTTTTTCATATAGCCAGTAAAATATTCTACAGAATGTGGAATCAATGTAGAATCATCTACATTTTTGTAAAAAGTTTCTTTATTTGGGAAGATATGTTTCTTTGCACCACCAACAATAACTGATCCATCGGGCCTATTTATTAAGTAATCGGAATTTGCACCATTATACCTAATACCATAAGTATTTGTCAAATGAGGAGTACGTTTGGATGGATCTGCTGAAATAATATGAGAACACGCACCTTTAATTGGAACAATTTTATCTTCGAACTTTGGTTCAACTGATGCAGTGTATGCATTTGTTGCAAGAATTAATTTTTTCGTAATAATATTACCTCTTCGAGTTTTAACAAGGTATTTACCGTTTGACAGCTTTTCGGTTTTTAAAACTGGTGTATTAGTTTGTAAATCTAATCCTTTTTCGATTAATTTTTTTAAAATTGATGTCATTAGTTTATACGGCCATAATTGACCCGCTGTATAAGTCAAACAAACTGGGGAATTTTCAACTTTTGAAATTGTTTTTGCTTCTTCACCAAACTTAATTTGAACATCACTTTTATAGGTAATATAAGGGTTTTTAATCATCTCGTTATAATTTGAAATTGCACCCTCAACTGCTCGTGGAACTAAATGAACGTCACAAGCTCTTGTTAAAACAAAATCACAATCAATTTTCTCTTTTTCAATCAATTCTTTCATTGCCTTTAAATGTGCAAACTCAAAGTTCATAATTTCTGCTGCACCTTTTTCGCCATATTTATCCTTAAATGATTTGTATGCATAGTATAAATCAGGCTTTAAATGACCACCATTTCTTGCAGTTGCACCACTACAAACATTCCTTGCTTCCAACATCAAAATCTTTTCTGAGCTTTTAGCTTCATCTTCTAATAAATAATATGCAACTGTTGTACCTGCATAACCTGAACCAACAATAACAATATCAACTTCTTCGGGTAATTCAGGTGTACTTCTAAAAGTGGAAAGTTCGTCTTCAGCAGTTAACCAAAAAGATTTGGTTGGGTTTTCAACCGGCAAGTAGTTGGACATCGGTCTTGTACACTATGCCAATTATTTGGTTAAATCAAGATAAACTGGCTTAGACTCGACTTAGAAGTCATTTTATACACAAATGGCCAACGGTAATCCCAGTTTATTATCCGACCTTATCAATTTCCAAATAGGGAAGATGCGCCAGTTTTTTCTTTTTCCGGAAGGTTGACAGTTGGGTCTGGAAACCTTACTGATTAGCTGTTTTCGTTCAAAGAGTAGTTGATGTTGTTCATTAGCGTTGTTTATGTAAGAATAATTGTCCAGAGGTGGTGTAGTCTGTATGATTATGTTGAAGAATAGCACAAAAAATCTAGTATCACAATCTTATCCAACAATTGTCAACATGTATCGATAAACGCTGCGATTCGTGTTTTTCAGATTTGCTTCAAAAAATAGAAAGTTCTTCTTCTTTGCATCATGAACACACTATTAAGCACAGACACACACACAATGACTGAACTAGTTACACAAGAACAGATAAATTCATTGAAGGTTGCTGTTTTAAAGGCACAGGAATTTGCTTACTGTCCATATTCAAATTTTCGTGTTGGATGTGCACTACTAACATCGAATGATAAGATTTATACTGGATGCAATGTTGAAAATGCAGCATATCCTGCAGGTATATGTGCTGAAAGAACAGCATTAACTAAAGCCGTGAGTGAAGGCATTAAGGAGTTTAAAGCACTTGCAGTTATAACTGATTCAAATACCTGTTCATCGCCATGTGGTGTTTGTCGACAGTTTATTAGAGAATTTGCTGGTTTTAATTCAACTGGCAACAAAAAATTCCAATTACCTATCATAATGTTTAATAATGATACTTCGAAGTATATAATTAAAACAATTGATGAATTATTACCTAATAGTTTTGGCCCTGAAGATTTACAAAATTAAAAAGTTGATATGCAAAGCTGTAATTACTTAATCATCATTCTTTATTTTTTTTTTATAATTATTGAAACTTTTTCCTATGCATGTGTTAATTTAAAAATAATTAATGATTAGTGCAATTAAGCGGTGTGATACTTTAATTTCCGATTTTAGGAGTTACTTGTATTCAGGCAAAAATCGGTAGAATCTTTTTTTTTATATCCAATAGTGAGTGAAAAAATATGAAACTCGTTATTATGGATCTATTGTTTTTTTTCATAGTAAGTTTAATTACTAATATTATGAAAAGTTTAATGCTTTACATACTGGAATAATTTTTCCTCGTTGGCTTGTATCAAATGTTCATAAGAAATTATTCATGTATTTACCTTTCACTAAAATAATACTAGTTCAAATTCACAATTAAAAATTATTTAATTTTTCTTACTTAATTAATGAAATACTTCGAAAGCAAAGATTCTTTTTGTTGTTTTTGTGATAGAGCTTCTTGTTAACAAATATCAAGAATGATATTGCTTTGTTCATTTGTTTGTATTTTTGTTTTGTGCATATTGTACCCACACATTCTGGTAATTTTATATCTACTGGTAGATATTTGCTTACCAATTTTGAGCTTTCTTTACATTCAAAGAATACAGAATATGTTCCCCCGTACCCGTCGCAAAATTGACATGGGCGGTAAAAACATCTATTGAGTAGACAAACTTGTAGTTCATAAATTTGTTTGAATCCTACATGATCTGAATTATGTTATTTCCAAGTGATGATAGATATCTGTAGTTTATCTGTCCAATGTGCAACTGCCATGTCTGTCGCATTTATGCACGAACGGATACGTTTTGAATAGTGCCTAAAAAAATTTGAGTTTAATTTGATTGACCCATTGAATGACTCTTTTAGTTGCCAAGTTTGTAATTTGATTGATGATTGAACCATTTGATTATATTTTCTGAATGTGTACTACTACAATTTCGGTTATACAAGTTTTTGACATTGGCTAAAACAATACCGTGCGTCCATAAACTATTTGTTCTGATGTATCTATACAGAGTCAAAACATTTACTCTGGTAATGTAAATGATTGCTCATGTTAAGGATATTTTGGAGACTTCTAATTATATCACATATTTTATTACGTTTACAGTCCGCGTGCACTATATAGGGTAGCCTCTTCACCCATCGGTGTTTATTTATTTAGTTTTTGTATAAGTTACTTTAATTATCAGTTTATCACAGTGAAGGGGAACACGTTCTCTATATGCAACGCGGAACCCCATCTTGACAATCAACCTTGTTATATTGAGTGATATAATTACAAACTTCAACAATAGCTGTATCGTTATTTGATACTCTCATAAGTAACATAATAATTAGATAAGTTGCTAGTTAAATAAACTATGAACCAGACTTAGATAAAGTAAAATTAATAGAAAACTTTGTTTTCTTGTATAGGATAAAATACAGTGTAATAATTATACTAAAACAAATAATGTTGTAATGTATTTACTCTGATATTAGGATTCATGATTGTATGATAAGTATGTTATAAAAAGAAACAATATAAATACGTATATAACTATGGAAGAGAAGATATAAGGAGAAATACCTCCTTATATAGAGAAATAAAAGAGTGTAGTAAGAACGTAAAATAAATCACACCATGCGGGATGTTAATATAATTAACCAATAGGATTTCTTTTCAACAAATAATATGAGAGATGGATTACGAACATTCTGTTTACAGGGTATACATCATTCAATTTACCAAATACATTTAGCTAAAGCGTATATATTATTGGTGTTTCTAGGCATTAACTAGTCTGCCAAAAACAATTGTATTGGCACTTGATCAACATTTACAACAGCCCTAAGAACTTATAAATTCCGATATAGTGTAACGGCTATCACGGTCCGCTTTCACCGGGCAAACCCGGGTTCGACTCCCGGTATCGGAAAGTTATTTTTGCATTTTAAATGCACGTTATTTTTTTTTAATTTTGTTGAATAAAGTATTACATAAACTAATTAAATAATGGAACACACATTACTCCTAATAAATAATCGCATAATACCCTCTTTTCTCCTTTTAAAGTTGAAATTCGAATTTGAGCATGAAAATTTGCAAAAGTGTAAAATGTGCAGATTGAAAAAGTGAAAAGTGGAAACTAGAAAACCGCGCCAACATGAATTGCCAGTTACTGTTGTTCGTTCAAAAAGTGCAGTTATTATATGGCAATTGTCAAAGAGTATTCGATACTCAGTATTCCAACATTAACTTAACATATCAATTCAGTTAGGTTTTTTCTGTTATTGTTTATTATCACTTGAATATAACTTATTAACTGTTGTTTTTGCTCTTCATTGTCTGTGCCGTTGATCTGCAAAAAATAAAACAGAATAGAATTAAATCACTTGAAGATTTTTCCAGACGAAGAGAACAAAAATTTCATATCTTTTTACAATGTCTGATGATCTAATTAACATGAATTCCTCTCTGAATTCTGATTATTCAAGATTATCTAATTCTAATTCTTTGGGATTACCATATTCAAATGATCAAGAAAATCAAAACATAATAAACAATCTAACTAATTCTGATATTAATGTTGATATTCAAGATGTTGAAGTGCATATGAATGATTCTAATAATAATCATCAGCATAATCACGAAAACCACAACAATTTCAGTCCTTGTACCACCACTACTAATAATGATGATTTTGTCATTTCACAAGGTATGCTAAATTCTTTTGACCCTGAACGAGGGTACACACATAATGATTTATTGGAAGCAACTGCAACTGCCGCTGCTGCCGTTGCCGCAACATTGTCAAATAACATGCCTAAGTTGTTAAATAACACCAGTGATAATGATTCAAGTAAAGGGAGCTATAGAAGCAATAACAACAGTAATGAAATTGAAAACGACGTTCTTAACGGTAATAAAAAACAAAGATCCGGTTCAATTATTGACAGTGACTTGAATTTTAAAATGGAAAATATTAATACAAATTTTTATCAAGATTCAGTTATAAACGAAGATAATGTAGAAGTTCCAAAATTGAATTCATCTTCAAAAGTTATTAAATTCACTCCAAATAGAACATCTGAAAATATCAAAAAACCTCATTTATTTCTAACGAATCCTAATAATAAAAAGGCCAAAAGAGAAATGACCAAGGGGCCGCCTAAAAACTCAAGATTTTTCAAAGTTTATAATTTAGATGGTTCAAAAGTTTCAAAAGCTTCGTCAATTCATCACTACAACCCGTACAGATATCCACAAAATAGAAGTAAATTAAATCCAAACCCTGACTTTATAAAAAATAGAAAAGATGAACATTTACAAAATACACTTCCAAATATCGCAAATATCGTAAATATCGACAATCCTAACATTGATTCAAGTATTAATGATTCAATTCCAAAATATGAAAATAACAAAATTCCCGAGCTGTATCCATCAATTGATGAATTTGAAGACATTTATTCTTATATTGAATCAATCAAAGAATTTGGTGAAAGATATGGTGCTGTTAAAATTATTCCACCAAAAGAGTTTTCGCCAAAATTTGCAATTAATTTAGAATCCTTTTGGATTAAATCAAATAGACAGTTATGGAGAACACCGTCAGATGAGTTAAACTCAAGATTTGAATTTTATAAACAGCTAAAACATGCCTTAACAACAACAACTAATACATCAATTAATAAATTGCCATGCATTGATAAACGTGCCATAGATTTATATCGTTTATATAGAGTTGTTAACTTACGTGGCGGGTTTGAAAATTGTTGTAACGATAAGCTTTGGGCTCAAATCGGTAGAGAATTAGGTTTTTATGGTAAAATTAGTAGTTCATTATCGTCATCAATCAAATCTGTTTACCAAAAATATATTACACCATGGGAAAAACTTTATAATAGTAAAAGTGATCAAGACTTTTTAAATTTGGCAAGAAATGATGAATCAAATTCTTTATTTTCAAGAGAAAAGTTTTTATCAGACTCTCCCAAAATTCCAATAATTGTTGGATCTTCAAATCCTATACAAAGAAGTAGACAAACATTGATAGATTCTGGATTTCCAACGTATTACGATCAAGCAACAACCCAAAAGAAAGGTATTACTTTAACTGACGCCAATACACTACCTGGTTATGACTTTTACAATTGGAACAATTCAAATTCAACCGATGATACAATTCCAACTGAAGTAAAAATATCTTCCTTGTATACCTTGAAACAATTTTATGATAAAAGTAGGATCTTAAAACACCAATTATTAAGTAAATTCAATGAAACAGAACATTTTAAATTTGAAAATTTAAATTATTTGGAAAATACATTTTGGAAGCTTTTGGAAAATCCAGAAATTATGTTTGAAACTGAAGTTTCATTATTTCAATCAACAACGATCCACGATTCAAGTTCAGAAAACAAGTTTCTTTCCGATAAAAATGGTAATTTATCAGATTCAATTTTAGGTTCATTGAATTTTAATAATTCAACAATATGCGATGGCTCAATGCTCCAATATACAAACTCATCATCTGATTCATTATATCAATCATATTTAAACTTTTCAATGTTTTATGGTGCACAAGCTTGGTCAGCAGAAGATCATTGGTTATATAATATTGACTATCATTACTTGGGTGATGCAAAATCTTATTATGTCATTCCACCTCTATATCAAGAAAAATACGAAGAGTTACTAAAATCAAAATATGATGTCAAAAGTAAAGAAATTAATAGAACATCCGAAAATATTAAGTTATTTGAAAAGGAAATTTTAAATTATGATATTCAAAACGCATGTTTGGAAAATCAAGTATGTTATGATATAAATTTACCAAGATCAAGACCAAATGATTTAAGGTTTGACGAATTGATGGAGCCAAATGACCAACCAATTAGATTTAATAGTGATATTATGTTTTCACCTAAGTTTTTGAAAGAAAACGGCATTCCAGTGTATCATACATTTCAAGAAGTAGGTGAAATGATTATTAAATTTCCAAGAAGTTACTCGTCATTTTTTTCATTGGGTACAACAGTTACTGAATCAACTAACATTGCAAATCTTGATTGGTTAAAGCATTCATTAGATGTCTCGAAATGGTTACAAAAGCAAAGTTTAATTCCAAGGTTTTCAACATTTTCCATGTTTGTAACGGCTGCAAGACAATCAACAGATTATAAAACTCTGTGTGCAATCAAACCAATTTTTGAAAATTTGGTTAATGAAGAAATCAAAAGAAGAAATGAAGTTCGTACATTAATGAAGGAAATCAAATTTAATGAAGATTGTAACATTCTTGAAAACCTTGCAAAAATTCAAAATCAAATTAGTGATGTGATTATTAATGACACTGAGAATGAAACTGTCGGCACAAAGTTAGCATCAAAATTAGGTAACTTAAATCAGGTTACAGATTCAGATTTAGCGGATATTTTTCCGACATTTATTTTACTTAAACATCCAACAAACAAACAAAGTAACTTTACGATTTCCTTAGATGCTTATTTGGAAAATAGTAAGTCTGAGAAGTTACGGCTAGCAAATTATAACTCTGAAATGATTTCTTTAGTCAATGATGATTATTTACATGAAAGTATTAAAATCTTAAATGAAAAATTAGAAACTATTGATCAATGGGTTGCGAAATATAATAAAGCGGTTAATATAAATACCAGACCGAAGTTAAACGATGTTAAAGCGTTGGTACCTCATGGTAAGACGCTTTTCAACGAGAAAACGATTAGATTAGCCGTTTTAGAAGAACCTGAAAAATCAATTTATAAGAATTTTGTTAACATGAAGAATGAAGTTGAAAAAACAGAGAGTTGGAATAGAATGGCAAGGTGCATTTTAGATTATAATACTAGTATTACTAATAAATTGGTTTCATTTCTAGATTTTAAAATTTTGGTCAAGAGAATTAATTCACTAAATATTATATCAGATGAAGTTGATGAAATTTTGAAAATGTCAAAAGAAATTTTTGAATTTGATTTATTAGCAACAAATGAATTAAATAAAGGAAGTGACAATCTTAATTTTGATGAACTAAGAAAGCTTCAATTTGTGGGTAAATATCTTAAGGTTGAATTAGAATCGTTTAAATTAGTTGATAAAATTGTTAAAAGAAGATTATGGATTGAAAGTTTAAAAAGAGATATTTCAACAATTGAAGAAATGCAGGAAATATATGAACAAGGTGAACTTTTTAATTCATCAAATGAAGAAGATATTAAACTATTAGCAACTTTCAAACAGAAAATTGAAAGTGCAAATATTATCATTAAAAAGTATGAGACATTAAAAAATGATGACAAAAAAGTTTCCATTACTTATTTACTTGAATTAGAAAAAGAATGTACAGATTTACCTTTACCTAATGTTAAGAGATACATTAAAAATCTAATCGATGAACATAATCATCTAAGTGAAGATATTTTACCATTGATAAAAATTGTTGAAGAAAAATGCGAAGCTGTTTCAAACGAAGTAAATTTTGGCAAAAAAGTGGAAACGTTTATTAGATATAGTGATGTAATTGCTAGGAAAATTTCCACAATTAATGTCGAAGCAACATTCAAAACACTTTCAAAATTTAAAGAATATGAATCTGAAACCAAAATTTTCAATGAACAATTAATTGAAGGTCCAAGAGAAATGTTTAGTGAGATTAATAAAACATTTAAACCATTATTAACCTTTGGTAAAGATGATTTTAAATTCAACAATATGAATGAATCAGATTGTTTAAATTATTTAGTTGCTTATGATTTAGATATTTTAAATTCAACCGATAATAGACATTGTGTTTGTAGACAAATGCATGAAGGTAATATGGTTGAATGTGAAAAGTGTAAACAATGGTTTCATTTTAATTGTATTGGATATGTTGCAAATCCAGAAAGCGAAAATGATGATAGTAATAAATATATTTGTCCCTTATGTGATACTGAATTCAAATTTCCGGAAACGCTCAAATATTTTACTAATATTCAAGATAAGATTACATTTAGACAATTGTTTGAATTTTCCAATAAATTTATAGAAAAATGTTCGATTTCAATTTTATATGAAAACACATTTTTACGAATTACTGATAAATATTACAATTACTACAAAACATCATTAGTGAATGGAGTAATTGCAAAAGAAATTCAATTAGACGCGGATACTTCAAGAATTATAATTGTTGAAGAAGATGTTACTAAATTAAGAAAATTATCAGAAAAAATTCATGGATGTATTATTAACTATGATGACATAGAAGATGTTTTGCGTAATAATTTTTATGAGAAAAAACCAAGGACTATTGAGGCTTTTGCAGACAAGTAAGAGTACGTATTTTATATTGTTATAGTAAGTGTATAAAAGTTGTATATTTTAAATTATTGATCTTTAGTATTTCTAGTCATGCTATTTGTTGGAACAAAGCGAAAGTTCAAATAAAATAGACTGGGTGTTTGCGGGGGAAAACCTAATATGAGGGGTGAAAAATGAAAATCAAATGGGAATGAAGACGGGATTTCATCGAAAATGTAGAGACACAAATCACGTCTTGAGCTCTATAGAGCAATTTCTTTCAGTAAACTTGTTCTTTCTCTTTTATACAAAGTCAATTACACAATAGAAAAGATCAGACAATGTTGTGCAAAGTGTACACGTCGCCTGTGATTCTAGAAGCTCTAGGATCGTTTACAAAGACAACTTTTCCGGCTATAATTGGTGTTAGAAGTATTGGAAGTATAAGGTACAATTCAACGCATTCTCATTCACATAAACACACTGAAAGTTGTTCACACGGTCATTCTCATTCTAATGCCGATGATGAAGTTGAGGGAATCGACAAAAAAGCTCATCATTTTTTTGAGTATACCCCAAATCACGGTACTGTTAAAACTGCCATTTTTAGAGATGGTAAAGTCTTAAAGCCTGATGAAGATAATACACCCGAAAGGAAACCTATGGGTCATGGTCACTCACATGCCGAATATCCTGAGATGGATCAAATGGATTTTGGTGGTGAAGAATATACTATTAACGTTAATCCAAAGAAAAAAACCCTATGGTCAAAAATTAAAGCCTTTTTTGATCCACATAGTCCACTGTCAGAAATGATGGGCGGGGATTCCTCACATTCTGGTCATTCGCATTCCCATATTCCTGATCCAGAAACTTTGGAGTTGTATAATCCGAAAAACTTAACAAATGAAGGTGTTAAAATTACCTGGATTGGTTTTGGTGTTAATTGTAGCATGGCAGTTACCAAATTTATTGGTGGTTTTTACTTTCATTCACAGGCTTTAATTGCTGATGCTGTTCACGCAGTTGGTGATTTAATTTCTGACATTTTAACTTTAACAACTGTTAGGTTTGCAAATAGAAAACCCGACTCTTTATATCCATTCGGGTACGGTAAAATTGAAACTTTCGGTTCATTTACTGTTTCATTTATTTTGTTATACGCTGGTTTCCAAATCGGTTGGAGTTCATTTTATGAAATTTTAGCTCCAGTTGTTCCAAATGCAGTTCATGATATCCTTTCAATGGTTCCAGTTCATTCACATAATCATGTCAATGATGCTGTCAGCGAAGTGCATTCGCATGGTGATCATGGTCACACCGAAGTTGCAAATATTAACGCTGCATGGTTAGCACTTGGTTCAATTGTTGTTAAAGAATGGTTATTTAGAGCAACTCGTAAAGTTGGTGAAAAATTAAATTCAAAAGTTTTAATTGCAAATGCATGGCATCATAGAGTTGATTCATTAACATCACTTGTTGCAGTTGCAACAATTTCAACTGGTTATTTTTTAAATGTTTACTGGCTGGATGCAATCGGAGGATTATTTGTTTCAATGTTAATTATGAAAGTTGGTATTTCAGGTGTCGTTCAATCTTTTAAAGAACTGATAGATAAGGCATTACCAGTTAATGATTCAAGATATATGAAAATTGAAGATTCAATTAACGTAATCTTGATGAAAAAGGATAGCCACGTTCTGATTAAAGAATTAAATATTTTACCTTCAGGTACAAACTTGAACTTAGTTTTAAAATTAGGAGTATCACCATCTAATCAAAATTACGAAAATAAACTGACATTAGACGAAATGGGTAATATTGGTGAATTTCTCAAAGTTGAATTATCAAAAGAATTTCACACCATTAAACATACTTCAGTCCAATTCATTTCTAACAGCGAGTCTGAGAAGGAAGTTAAAAGCGAATCAGAAGAAGGAGAAGAAAAAGAAAAAGAAAAAGAAAGTAAAAAATAAGTAATAAAAATTCTAGATTCTTTGCAGACTGTAGTATAATCATATTTAACAGTTATTATTTAAGTAATGAAGTAACATGCTGAATTCAAGTAACGGAACTTCCAGAAGCTTCGAGACGATCGACGCGAAATGCCAAATTCAGAATTTCTCAAAAGTATAAAAGAACCATGATTTTCATGATTCTTCACATTACCGGAACATGATGAATTCTTTTTAATCATTAATAACCACATCATAACATAAAACATGTCAGGTCTCCCAGCTTCATTTGATCCAGAAAACCCAGATAATTTAGAAGATATTGAAAAGCAATTCGCTGTTAAAGCAGTCAACCAAATGGGTGCATACTGGAGTTTACTTACTGCAATTCCACCATCAAAACTTAAATTAACGCAATTTGATGATGAAATAGTTGAGAAATTCTATGAAGTATTCCCAGAATATAATAATAAAGAAAAACTTTCTATATTAAATGAAGATGAACTAAAAACTAAAGAAGCCAAAGAAAGATGGAGAGAATATATTAAAAATTTTGAAGAAAAAGTTGAAGATTTCAATTTTGGTACTTTACTTAGAATAAATGCAAATGAAGAATATTCTCAAGAAAACACAATTTTTGTTGTTAGAATTCAATTCTATGCGATTGAATTAGCAAGAAACAGGTTCGGTTTGAATGACTGGGCTTATGGTAAGAAATAGATTTACTTTATCAAATCATTAGCACTTTCTATGTCCACTGGAGTTAGAAAAAATGATTTTCAAATGCATAGTTTCCATTTTCATTCCCACTTTTATAATAACATTTAATATTACATCAAACCTTTTTGTATAGATTTTTTTAGTTTTTTTAATCAATTCATAAAATAAACCCAGTAAACCATTTTAAACTAATAAAGTTTGAAATTTACTTACATGCTTTTGCTAAAAAAAAGTACCTACAGATTTTAAAATAAAACTTAATTGTAATTGCAAGTTCATGTCAGTCCCGAAAGATGGTATTTTCAAACGTCATTGCCGTAGCTAGTCGAATTAACAACTAAATGTGTCTTCATCACCCAGAATTGCAATTACATTAAATAAAGAGAATTGTAAAAGAAAAATCAGTAAAAAAAAATAGAGAAAATCAACAATATACCCCACTGGATATATCTATTATGTTCTCTAATAAAAGGAAAACAGAAAAATATAGTTGGTTTGAATCAAAAAAATGAAGAAACACCTCTCCTTTTATACACGCCAGAATTTTTGAAAAATTTTCCATTTTTCACTGTGCATTGCAAGAAGCAAGAGGGTTTCTAAATATTTTCATCTAGCGTCACGTTAAGTGTTACGGCGATTTTGTGTAATATTTTAGTTTTGAAAGAAATCATTTCTAACTTGAATTACCATATTTATTATACAGTTAAAATCGGAATTATGTGGATGTACAAAATTTTTTTAAACGGAGAAAAAGCTTAGAAAACAAGTTAGTAAATTAGAAAAAAAGAGGTATTTATTATATCAGCAAGTAAAATTTATTTAAAAAGAAGGTAAGAAACATTCTAGACAAAAACAAATTAACTAACTTAGATCATCTTTTTAACTAATTGGTTGATGTATTCTTCTCTGTTACCAGTAGAACCACCTTGAATGAAATGTTGGAACTTTCTTCTAACACCCCAACCACCACTTGGGTTAGATAACTTGAATGGCCATAAGAAGTTGTTTGCTTGCTTGAAGTTTGGACCAAGAGTGTAAATTTCGTGAATTAAATCTTCAACAGATTCAATACCGTATTTACCTAAAACGGATTCAACAATTGAATTATCAGTTAATGGAATTCTTTGTTTGTTAACCTTACCGTAACCTCTCTTGTAAACTAATTGTCTAATAGTAGATAAAGATGGATTACCAATAGCACAGTATTGTTCAACTAACTTCAATAATTCAACAGTTGCCTTAGTGACCTTGACGAAAACACCAGCGTTAATTTGGGTTAATCTTAATAATTGGAAAACCTTTCTTGACTTTGGTGGAATCTTCATAATACCCTTGATTCTGACAACGAAGACAACCTTCTTTTCTGCTTCAACGAAGTAGGAACCTTCTGCCTTTGCAGTTCTCTTAGAATCAACGACAGCTCTTTCTGCTGCAGCATATTCGTTAACGTAAGCTTCGGTTCTCTTGTAAAGAGCAGCTCTTTTTTCCTTGGAGATCTAAAATAAAAAAAGTAAAATAAGATTATTAAAATGTTAGTATTTGTGTCAATAGCAAAAGTAAAACTATTCAACAGTCACAATAATATTAATTAAAATAAAAAAACACATTAGGGTTTAATGCTTCTCAGTCGAAAGATGGTGTTATAACGGACAGCATCGCCAAAGCTAGTCGATATAGGAGACAAATTTTCATCATTATGAAACTTAGAAAAGAAAATGTGCAATTTAATATTTCAAAAATTAATAATATTGTTGAATAATCCAGAAAAAAAAGTTAATTGATACATACAACCTTTCTTGCCTTTCTTGCAGCAGCAACTTCCTTTTGGTCTCTTTCGACTCTCTTAACAGTCTTGATTTGGGATTCTGGTCTTGGGATACTATAATAAAAAATAAAATATAAGTGATAGTTAGTATATTGTTATAACAAAATAAAACAGTGGTAGTAATCAAACAACCAAAAGTAAAATTAATCTAATTTTTCTCCGTGTAGCCAACAATATTCTAAGAACTGATTTATCATCATTCGAAGGCAGTTTAAACGCAGAGGAAAGAGTAGGAAAATTCAAATAAGTTTGTTGAAAAAGAAAACTTTTACTCTTATTTGAATATAGTTAGTGATAATATTTTCAATAAACACAAATTCTCTTTTGATTTCCACTAAATTTCCTTTGGAATAAATTTAATCGAAATTATAAAATTTCAACATGTCCACTTAAAAAGTGATTAAAGTTCGATATCAATATATCCAAAGTTATGAATTCATAAAAGAGGATTATATTATAATGATATCTAATTAGAGATAAGTACGAGTGACTCTTTTCAAATCATCTTGTAATAATCTCAAACCTTGTTAAATAACAAAAAAGTTTTAAAAGATCCAACAAATTTTATTATAGAGCCCGCTGAGATCTTGAGCTCTTAGAAAGTTAAACGTTAATAAAAAAAGAATGTATAATGCTTATTCTCATATCTTCAACTAAACTAAAACAAAAGTTTTCTTAGACAACAAACTTGGTTAAGTAAGTTGATTAGAAAGCCAGTTTTGGCGTAGAAGAATGAACATACGCAGCCATTGTAATAATTGATGAGTGTTAACTTACAGAAAGAAGTAAAAAAAAAACGTGGTAACTCTAGTAAAGAAAACTGGATCCAGCTTCAGTTATAAGTTTTCAAGTTTGCTCAGAGAGTTCCAGTGAAAAATTTTGAAAAACGGGTTGTGTGCGCGTATCACGTGCAAGTAGAAAGGGGTATATAAAAAGAAAGGGTTTTTATTTTGTGAGGGCTCAGCAAATGTTGCAAATGTATCAGCTTGAAGCTGCTGTTTATTGTTCGATACTTTGTTTAGTTTATTGCAGACACAATGGTAAGATCCAACCTTTTGTTTTACAATAAAGAAAATAACAAAGCTTTATAACAAAGATTGTTGAGGATAGTGGTGTAAGGAACTAATCATAAAATTCTTTTCCAAAATATTGAAGAAGCATATGGCAATAATTCAAAATGATCACAAGTGAAAATTAATCACAAAATCATTATAATTGATTACTGAATTTTTAGTACTTGTGCATTTGCTTTTTATTTAGTATTATGCTGTTCATTTATTGTATTGTTTATAGTTTATTTTCATGAATCTTAGTATTTCCACCGTTATCCTCATAATGCGCCACTTCAAATAGTGGCGCGTGAAATTTTTTGGATGTTTCTATGTCAAATTTGTTTCTATTTTTCTGATGATGACTTGAACTTTACATAACAACTCTAATAACAACAAGAAAATGAGTGCATCAGCCGCTGTTCTATACCCAAGAGGGGCTTTTCTTAATGGTATGCTGATTTTAAAATAACAACTAAATTTTCATCCTTTTATGAAGTACTAACATTAGCTCTTCGAGATTATAGATAAGGAACCTGATTATAACCATGTTTCTGATAAGGAATATGTTAAATATAGAAGGATGGCTGAAGATGCCTACTCTAAAAGATCGCAATTGTCTAGTCAATCTCAGCAAGCATACAAGTCTGGTAACAAACAAAAAGCTGGTGAATTATCTTTACAAGCAAAGAAACAGTTAGAATTAGCAGACAGTTACAATATGAAAGCTGCTGAATATGTTTTCATTGAAAATAATAGAGATTCCGATGACAATGATATTGATTTACATGGTTTGTATGTTAAAGAAGCTGAATATATTTTGAAACAACGTATTATAAGTGGAATTAAGAAGAATCAAGCAACAATTGATTGTATTGTTGGTAAAGGTTTACACTCAAAGAACGGTATTGCAAAATTAAAACCGGCAGTTGAACAATTATGCCAAGAAGCAAACTTAAAATGTTGGATTGATAAAAACAATGCTGGTGTTTTACATATTGATATTCAAAATAAGCAAATTCCTCAAAATTGGTATGATATCACCCACGATGGTATTGGTAATATGGATGAAACTTATTACGCATATCATCCTGATGAAAAGCCAAATGGACATCAAAATCAACAACAAAATCACCAACAACAGCAACAGTACCAACCATATCCAAATCAACAACAAAACCACCAACAACAGCAACAGTACCAACCATATCCAAATCAACAACAAAACCACCACAACCAACAACAAAACTATTACAATCAACAAAATCCACAATCTCAAAACCAAAATCAAAATCAAAATTCAGATGCTGCTGGTATTTTATGTTCTATTTTGGGTACTCTTTTCAAATCATTCTGTCGTTAAAACTGAATTATAAATTTACACTTACCTTTTTTTGCTACTTACTTTGATCTTTTTTAAATCCAGCTCAGTCTTTCTGTTTCTGTTTAATCCCTTAATTTTGTAACAATGTAATACCATAAATTGACTTTCAGATAGATATTTTATTGTTCATTATTTAAAATCTACAATCCAATATTTAATATAATTCGTGATTCACTATTTATATGAAATACATAATAAGCGAAACTAGTTTTATCAATTTCGATTGTGGTAAAAATATAACATTGTATCTTCTTTAAGAATTAGCAGATAAGTCATAATATAATACAAAAACCAGTTAGATAATGACCAATCCTATATCTGATGAATTGCACCGTATGCAGTTTACATTTGGTACATTGGTGAATGAATTAAACTCATCAACGCGCCAACAAGGACAAGGACAGCACGACGAAGAGACGCCTATGGTAAATGAGCAGCCACAAATGCCGGGTGGATTCCCCATTTTTGCAAACGAATCTGATAACCATATTAATCCTACCAATAATGTTTCACTGGATGAACCTGTAATAGCTAAAAAAATTAATAAAGTTTTATTAATCATATTCACATCAATTCTTATGATTTTCCTAATTCCATTATATTTAATTTACAGGGTTTTCATTTATATTTTTTTCATAATTGCTTCACTTTATATTAAGCTTCAAAGATATGGATATAAGCCATTACGAAGTAATGATCCTACAGATATTGCAAAAAGATATACAATAAAATTTGATGAACGTATAGGAAATAGAAGTAAAAATATTATAGATAGTGGAAATGATGAAAATAATGAAAGTGATGAAAGTAACCAACAAAATGCTAACCTTATAAGTGAAAATCATTTGGTTGAAATTGATAGACCGGACTTTTTGGAATGTGCTTACTCTCATGCTTTATATATAATGAAAAAAGACGTCAGATGGTTATTATGTTACATCGAAAGTGGTGAGAACCAAGAATCGGTTGAGTTTACAAACAATGTTTTAATTAATGAAAGGTTTTTGAAATTTATTGGTGACAGAAAATTTCTTATTTGGGGTGGCGATATTTCTGATAGTGAAGCATTTCAAGTTTGCAATCAATTTAATGTTACAAAATTACCATTTTTAGGATTATTATGTTTAACAGTTAATCAAATACCCACATCATCAGGAATGCAACAATCTGCACCTGTATTATCACTAGTTTCCAAAATTCAAGGTTATAAAAGTTTAGATACAACTTTGAAAAAACTTAACCGTGCTTATAAAAAATATAATCCAATTGTATCGCAATTGCAATCAGCTGCATCAACAACACATAGTCCTTTGAATAATTTACAATCTCGAGCTTTAGAAAATGCACTAAGGAGAAATCAACAACGTGAACAACGTCAGCAGCAAGAACAACAAAATTTACAAGAACTTAAGCTACAGTGGTTAAAATGGAGAAAATCGAAAATTGCACCTGAATCTAATGAAAATGGTGAATATGCCAGAATTGCACTTAAAGTACCTAATGGAACTAGAAAGCAGTATAAAATTGATAAAAATCTTTCATTAGAAGAAATCTATGCAATTACTGAATGCGATTTGTTGAATAGTATTGAAATAAATGAATCCGAAATTTATGAAAAACCAAGAAGCTATAACCATGAATATAAATTTGATATATTCACAGTATTTCCAAGAAGTGCAATTGAACCAGCTACAAATGTTCCTATTTATGAAAACCCTTTTCTTTTCCCAAGCGGTAATCTTATTATTGAAATGCGTGATGATTGATTAAGTACCCCCTGTTTTTTTAAGTATTTGTTTGCGTTACATAAAATTACAGAAAAGTTATAATAATTCTTTAAGCCTTTACAGATTTTGAAGTTTTCTTTGCCTTCCTCTTTGATTTCTTTTTTAGTCCGACAAAACCAGTTTTCAAAATATTAGTGTATTCGTTCCAAAATGAATCTAAATTTGCTGGTTCAACAATAGTACTAAGTTTAACCTTTGCAGATTTATTTTTATTACCGTCTGTAAGTCTAATGAGTATCGGATACGATTTAGTAGTTGGTTTATTTTCATGTAGAACTGGTTTTACATTTGCAGATAAATCACTATATGGTTCAACACCATCAATTTCTTGATCAATATCATATGATAATCTCTTTTGAGTGATATATATTGATGATTTTCCACCATTTTTAGCAAGTAAACCCGTTACTTGCTTAAAAAACTGTTCAAAACAAAAAAAAAGATCATTTAATGTTAGTACTGTATTCATTTAAAAACCAAATAATTTGTGAATTGAGAGTATCAGTAAAAAACTTTTATGATTTCCGACATACCTCTTGATTGTTTAGTCTAGTCATAGGTGTTTGTAAGTTCAACTAGAAGTAATTTTGAGAAAGAAGTACTATTGAATTTTCAAGACGTCCGTTTTTGATGAAACCTGAAATCTTCATGTTCAGTTCGCTTAGTGTAAATTTCTTATTTTTTCATAACTTTGTTTGATTGTTAGTTTATAATTTATATTTATTTAAAAAGTGGATTATATAACAAATTAGTTGTTCGAGTAAAAACTGTACATATTCTTTGCATATCCATATGGAAGTCCAAACACTGCATCTATTGCACCAACACTGTTCTCTATCAAACCGTCAATCACTTGTTTTTGCGTTATCTTTATTGGATATGCAGCAAACGCATTACCGATAGTATTTGCTAATTCTTCATCATAAATTTGGTAGTGTTGACACATACTCAAACCACAAAGAACATAATTAGTATGGTAAAAGTCAGAGCGCATTCCTGGTTTATCCCTTAAACCTAGTTTATCTTGACAGCAACATAAAATATAATTCTGAAGCCTTTGACGATCAATAATTGGATGATAATTTTCCTCCGTCTTACCAATCTTATAATTTATGCATATTTCAACTAATGCTGCTGTACCACCAACCCAATGACTATAACAACCGTCAACTAATTTGTTTGTCCTTCCAGAAAATCCACCTTCAAGAGAATACTGTCTATCAACCGTCCATTTAACAAGGTTTTCAAAATTCAAGCCACTTGATAAAATCTCACTTGGTTTCAAGAGGATAAACAAAGCAGCTAATGCACAATATGTATAGCCTCCATGAGCTTCATCTCCAGGTTCACCACCGAAACCACCTTCAAAAGTTTGACATTCAATTAACCAGTCCTTGACATTTGAAGTAATTTCATCATCGCAAATGCCAAATAAAGTTGCAATGCATAATGCACAGTAAACTGCCCTTGTATCCGATTCACCACCTTTGTGCATTGTATATGAACCATTAGATTGTTTCATTTGTAATAACCAATTTTTAACTTTCTTTGTATCTACTTGTTTCCAAGCTTCTTTACTTTCAGTCAAAGCTAAACTTAAAACAGCTGCATAAGATGCTGCTAAATGTGGTAATTGGTATTCGCCACCACCAAAGCCAGCCATCAAAGTTGAATCAGTTAAAGTTGTGTTGTAAAAATGAATCAACTTCTTTGATGCATGAAATCTTTCCGTTTCTGAAATTTTGGTATTCAGTAAAATTGCTGGGTTCATAAGCCAATAAATCATCCATGTGTTAGATGCATCTAATTTTGCAAAGGGTGCTGGTAGAGGGTGTGATAAAAATCCATGACAATACATTGTATGCATTCTTTTATTTAAGATTGGTAACTTATCCGAACCTTCACTTAGCAAGTCTTCATAAATCGTTTGAATATCAACTTCAACTTCCATTTTTTTTTCGACTGTCTTTGATAGTTTTTCACCTAATGGTGCATCACAATTGGAAAATGAATCAAAATTTGCGTTTAACATGTTTAAAAGTTTGTCAAAATTGGGCACAACTAGTTCAGAGTCGACAGGCTGAGTATGATAATCATTCATTTTTAGCAGAAAAAGAACAAAGGAATATCTTATTCAGAATATTTTAGCAGATGTGGGTTCCGTGTTTGTAAGTTACCAAGGATGAAAATATATTTGAAGAGGTAGTTTTAACAAGTGGTATTGTCATCTCCCAAAATGGAAATTCCAATCTCGCCTATTTTAACCTATTGCGATGGTGCCGATATGCGAAACAGTTGTTCAAGTGATATATGCGAATAGTTAATCCCTTAGTTTCACAACACCTGTTTTACCTGGATACACAGTCCAATAAAAAAATCCTAAACTAATCGTTTAACCTTTTTAATCCTATCACGTAAGCCCAATTGAACGGTTAATTAGAACCTTTCTAGTTCAATACTGTGTTTATACTAAAACAGTCTCGAAAAAAAAAACAGTAAAATTAAGGTCAAAACTAAATTAAGGTAAAGTTTTTATCAAGTGACTGCATTTTTCATTTAATTAAGAATGTGATCTTGGATTCAAATATAAAATAAAAAAAAGTATACTGTAAATGCCTTTCAATTTTAACAAACCTCACAGATATGAACCTAGTAGAAAATATTTGTGGGATCAATTTTTAATCGAAATAAAAAATTGTTTAAATTTTAAGTTTTCAGTCAAAACGTTCAAAGCGATACATCAAAAACAAAAAGCTAGCTTTTTCTGTTGTAAAAAGGAACTAATTTTTTTATTGGTAATTCAACCATCTACATAGAACAGTCATGTTTGGAGGAATAAAAACGAAATTTCCAACACAAACTCAGTCATCATTATTTGGAAACACATCTGGTCAATCACATCCACCTCTCCAACCATTACAACCGCAGCAGCAAATGCAACAACAAATGCAACAACAACTACCATCAGGTTTCAATTCGATTATTCCAAATACACAGCAAGTACCAGAACCATCAAGGTTTGAAAAATATCAGTTGAATAATAATTTAGACCATTATTTATTTGAAAATGGAGATCTTAATCAACCAAATGAAAAATCAAAACAATCTATTATTAAAAAGCGTGTAATTCCAGGACATTTAGTTAAACGTATAAACAAAACTAGTGATAATTCAAGTGAAGATGATAAACCATCTGCTCCAATATTACCATTCAAAGCGTCAACACAGATCCAGGCTGATACCTTCAATGAAGATTTTGCTTATTTATATGAACATGATAAACCACCAACAAAATCATTATTTGATCCAGCAATATTCAATGATGATTCGGTTTCAAATGAAATACTGATGACCGAATTATCATTTAATAAAATGAATGAAAATCCACTTTCCTTTAATAATGTTTTTCAAAGACCAAATAGAAATTTAATTAATGATAAATCAAATAATATCAACCCAAATATTAAACCCGATTCAGCTTTACCTTGGTCCGAACATGTTATTAATAATTCAACAAAATCACAATCCGAATTATCGTTAATTTTGAATTCACAATCCAGTAATTTTCAAAAAATTGATAAATCAGTTGAAAACTTGTATTGTTCAGTTATAGTATATGGATTTATTGATGATCATTTCAGAACTTTGATTGACCATTTTGCCAAATATGGTAAAATCATGGAAGAATTCATTATTTCAGATATAAACTATTATTATGGATCATTAGGAAATGTTTTAGCACATGATAGATTATATGATATTGAAGACTTAGACCATTTACAAAATTACAAATCTTTACCAAATAAACATATTCAAAAAAATAAAAATAATAATAGCAATATTAATAATAATAGCAACAGCACTGGCAACTACTTAAAAAAAAGTAAAGCTTTTCCAATATTTTTAGGACAAGGATGGGTTAAAATAACTTACGATAATCCAAATTCTGCAATTAGAGCATTGTCAGATAATTTAACAGATGATGGAAATGGAAATATTTTAGGTGTTATTCCATATCGAAGAGAAGATTTAGAAATTTTATTGGGACAAAAGATAAATGATGACCTGAATATTGGTGATGGATTGAACGGTTTAAGTCATGAACTAGCGTTAGAGAAAAAGTTAGCTGATAATGAAATTGGTAGATATTTATCCAATTCAAGAACTGAAAATGTCAGTAATAATAATAATAATGACAAGCGATTCATATCGTCTAGTTTAACTATTAAAGATGGATCAAAGTTATTGGTGAAAAATATCAAAGAAAGAGATACTAAAACTATATGGCATAAGGGTGTTGGTTACTTCTTTGGAAATGGTGAAATTTAGATAAAAATCAATTTAGTTTCTTAAACTTTTATTATTATACACTAGTTACAAACGTTAAGTATTTACATAGTTTTTTTTGATTTATATTTCCTTAACAATTATAATTTATCCAAATGAGTTGTATTTTTTACGAATAAATTTTAAGTTTATCTCTAATCTTCCTGATTAAATAAACTGCTTAAACCTCCTTCACCCAGACCATCAACGTGATTCTTCTTTTTACTTCTTGCTGCACCTTCTATCATTTTATTACGTTGTTCGACGTAGGTATCCCCAGTCGTACCCTTTTTAGAAGCTAAATTAAATAATGATAAGAAACAATTCTTTTTTTCTCTTGACTTTTCACATTGATTGAATGCATTTATAAAACTGGCAATATCATATTCATCAAGATTCAATTTATTTTGAAGCAGTTCAAGCGCATAATTAGTTTTATTTAAACTACCAATGAACAAAATTGATAAAGTGTAAGCAGCCTCTGAGTGTGCATCTAAATAAAATTTGTCTTTAAGAATATCAATCAAAACTGGTATAACAATTTCAAAAAGAGATCTGTTGATGGCTTCATCATTTAATGCAATTAAATCTTGCGCTAGATGTCTCAACATTAAGATTGCGTTAAATGAGCATCTTGTGTCTCTAAATGAAACAACACTAGTAAGCAATTCTAAAAATGACAAAATTATTCCGTTATCATAAAGAATAATATTTCTAATATCCTTTTGTCTCTGAGGTAAAGCGCTTCTTGCTTTTTGACCAACTAAATCAATCAACATTCTATCAACAACTTGTGTCAGTTGACGCAACATATGCTCTTCTAGCATTTCTTCACTTAGTTGTTCATCGGACTCATTACCGTCCAATCTTAAACCTTTTTGGTAAACAGTATTCCAACGTTCAATTAATAATGAATTTAACTTCGTAAAAACTATCGGTAAGAATACGGTCATAAATGATGAGAATTGATTAAGTGGGCAATTCTTAATAACATTTCTAACAACTAAATTAATCATATGCCTCCATGAATGTAATGTAATACCAACAGACTCATCAGTTAAAGCTTTCCATAATAAAGTTGCATTGTTTACATCAACATATAAAGTTTCCTCTAACTCAGTAATCGTACCAATCATTAAATATGCATACTCTCTGGTATACCTGACAATATGACCAACAGAGTCTGCAAAATCTCGTAATGTATGCATTGCCTTGACATTTTCATCAACAAACGATTCCCTTGATTGGATTGAAATACCCTGTTGCCAAAATCTTTCCATTGTCGTATATTTGACAAACGTTTGAACTTCATTTGGCAATCCAACCCAATTTGCTGGATTATGATATGCTTGGATTTGATAAATTAATTGTAAAATATATGGTAAAATAGGCTTAACTCTTGGTTGCCATAACTGTAACAAATTTTTATACATGTCCGACTCATGGTCCAGTTTTTCGATACTGTATTGAATTAAAATTCTGGTTGCTCTAATTGGAAAAACAGAAGCCCACTGATCTTTCAATTCCTTCTTTAATTGACGTCCACTATCATCCATTTGTGCTTTTAATAAATCAGTATTCGTTGTTATGCCTCTTGATTTAAAATATTCAGCAATTTTAACAATACCCAATCTTTCCATAAACCAATGCAAGTCTGATAGACCTTTCATTGTGACTGGATCGGACCATGCCATCAACTCAGGATCAACAATTTTTGAGAAAGTCTGCTCTTTATTTTCTAATGAGGATCTTTGTGAAACAACCAAAAGGAAAGACTTAAATGCAACCACTTCATGGGAGTTTAATTCTTTTTGTGCTAAAATATTGTCAATAACATTTTCTAAATCTGTGAAAATATTTTTTAGAGATTCAGGCATTAAGTAGGCAAGTCTATTCAATTCAGTACCACTAGAAGCTCTTAGATCTCGAATATTTTCCAACTCTTCATCGGTTGCATTTTCAGGATATGCAAATGTACATGATTCAATAACTCTTTCTAAAACTTTAAACATTGTAGAGTTTAAATCTTTTAATAACGGCGTGAATTGAACCAAAGTCTGAATTTGCTTTCGAACCAAAACCGGATTTTTAATTTCTAGCATAATTAATAATTTGCATAAGTTATCCGTTTGTTCAGTTAAAAAAGCTTTAATTTCTTGACTATCGTCTTCCCTATACCAAATTTGCCATCTAGTTATACCTCTAACACATGTTTCAATAATTGAAAATTGAGAATATGAAAAAATATACGCCTCCGAACCTTTACCTTTATCGATGAGTTTTAAGTTAGTTAAACTTTCAACACCCATTGGACTTGAAAAAAAGGTATTCAATCTTTCCGCTAACCAAATCAATGCGTCTTTGGGTTTTTTACAAACAATAATTCTGACAATATCATCATTTAACTTTTTATATTCATTTAAAAATGCATGTTGATCTGTTTGATTATCAAAATCAAACGATAAATATTGTAAAGGAGTGTAGTCAGGATCACAATCGTTATAATTAATTAGTCTATTCGCACAGTTTTCTAATAATTGAGGTAAAATTGATTCAAAATCAGGTTGATCACTTAACTCATCAGCTCTTAGCATTGCACACCAAAACTGTAAAGATATTGCACTAATTGATAAGGAATCATGTTTAGTTGTTTCAAGAAGTAATTTATAAAAATTGGTTAAATCTCTGTCCTTTGTTTTGATGGATTCTTTGCTCGTGATATAATCTGATAAAATAATCAAAAATTCAACAATCTTTTTCAATAATGTATAATCATCACCATCTATGTCATCCGAATTTATTTCAACGCATTTGAAACATTTGAAAAATAATTCATAAGCCATATCATTAAATGCAGAGTTTACAAGCCACTCATTATCATCCGGATTTGAATAAGGCTTATTATACAGACTATCAAAACATTCGATTGTTAATAACTTTATTTTTAGATTATCTATTGTTAACAATTGGAATAATTTTGTTATAATATCAACTTCTTTTAAAGCAGTTGGTAAAATCCAGAATAAAGAGTTCTTTAATATTTCCAAAATTTTGACTGTGAGGTCAATATAAAGTTGTTTTTCGTTGCTATTAGTATTATTATCAGTTAATAAAACGTGAATACATTCATCTAATAATTGACACCATTTAACAAGCCAACCATCAGATGAAGATACAAACAATCTAACTGTATCGTTGGGCTCATATTTTGCTGATAGTATACGCTCAGTAATAACAATTTCAGGACACAAAGAGACTAAAACGGTTTTCCTTTTTGAAACGATTGGATCGTCCAATAAATAAATATCTTCAAATAAAGTTCTTAAAATAATTAAGCATAATTCTCTTGTTACTAAACTATGATTCCATAACTCTAGTAAATTTGAATCCATTGACATCCAAGAATTTAATTTGTCTTCTTCGGTAAATTGAACAATAGGATTTACTTCGTTTGTCTCTGTATTTATTGTAGTAGATTGGGTATTTAATAAACACTGACCCCAACATCTTTTTGCAATTTCAGCCCAAAGAAAAGCAATTTTCATTTTGATATAATGAGGGTCACTTTGTTGCACTTTTGTTGCCAATTCAACAATCCAATTTCTAACAGCTAATTTTTTTTCAGTATCCCATTCATTATAATGACTAATTATCGAGGATAGAAGTAAGTTCAATGCATAATGTCTTACTATGTTGTTATAATTATTATCAATCAGAGCCAATTGATATCCCCAGAATGGGCAATCGGGTAGTGTTTTAATTGATTCAAGAAAAGTTTGCGCTTCATGTCTTTGATTGTTGCTTGATGTGGGACTATAAATTATATCCAAGGAGGTTACAATTTGATTTATACCTTCGGTAGACATTTTGTAGATGTGTATATATGTGAATTTTTTGAATAATCAGTTGAGAATATATAATTGTGATGAAATAAAAACAAGTAAAATAGACTGATTTCCTCAAACTGAAATGGAACAAAATGATATATGAGTAACGTAATTGCAAAAGGGGTCAATCTATGATCTAAATGTGAGAATATGATATCTAAGCTGAAAAAAAACAAGTGGCAATTGATTGTACGTGTTTCCGTTACTGAACTAACCAAGCCGTATCTTAAAACCCAGATAGTTAGAATCAGTGGCAAATCCAAAATCAAATCATAAAGAAACGAAAATGACACAGCAGGTTGAAAAAACAAAAACAAAAAACGTAACCGCGAAATTTGGAGATTGATGTATGGATTACGCTTAATTTGGTTTGTTGGTTCAGTTTTGTGGTTTGTTCAGGGTGCTCCTTTGCGTGTTTTAAAAACAATGTTTGGTGTAAGGAACAAAAGCGTGCTTGGGCTGTGTGGCATAAACACAAAGAATTCAAGATGGTCGATTGGTTTGGCTAAAAACCATTATGCTACAGTTGGAGGAGGTAAATTCCCTCCAAAACCACCTAAGTTTAATTTCAAAACTAAGAAAGAGCTTACTCCTGAAGAGCAAAAGGAGCTTGAAGATGCAAGAAAATATACCGAAGCCATCAATTCTGGTACTTGGGTTAAGAAATGGGGGGCAATTCTTGGTTCAAGCGGGTTTAACAAAGAAGCAACAAAATATTATATTGGATTATACGCTATTTTTTTGTGTTATGGTATTTATTATTTTAGAACATTGTTTGCAGGACATTTGGAAGAAGAGGACTTGAAGAAATTGAGAGATAGCGGTGCTACCCTATCAGAATATCAAAAATTAAGAATTAGAGATTTGTCAGGTGATTTATTAAGGACAAAAGATACACAGAAATTGAAAGCATACTATCAATTAAAGAAGGAATATGATTCAAAGACCGAAGAAGAAAAGAAAGAATTAGGCCCCTTTGATCCAAAACCAGAAGACATTGCCGACATCGTTGATATCAGTTTTGAAAAATGTATTCTACCACCAAAAGATTTGAGTGAATTTTATGATAAATTAGCTGAAGGTTATGATAGCGATGTTGGTACTGAAGAAGCAATGTCATTTATGAAAAGTAAAAGAAAATGGCTAATGAAACATTGTAAAGGTGACGTTTTAGAAGTTGCTTCCGGTACGGGTAGAAATATTGATTATTTAGATCCAACGGTTGTTAACAGCTATACATTTTTAGATGCTTCGAAGAAGATGATGGACGTCTGTTATGACAAGTTTCATGAAAAATGGCCAACTTTCAAAAGAGTCAAATTTGTTGTTGGTAAAGCTGAGGAATTAGTTGATTTATCAAAGAAAAATGGTAAGACTTTTAAATATGACACGATTATTGAAACTTTTGGTATATGTTCACATCAAGATCCAATTAAATCTTTGAAAAATATGATGGAATTATTAAAACCTGGTGGACGTATCATTTTACTAGAACATGGACGTGGGGAATATGATTTTATTAATGAAATTTTAGATAAACGAGCACACAAACATAGTGAAAAATGGGGTTGTAGATGGAATTTGGATATTGGAGAAATTGTCGATGATTCAGGATTAGAAATCACGGAAGAGAAAAGATCACATCTTGGTACAACGTGGATGATTGTTTGTAAACGTCCAGAAGATGTGTTAGAAATCGAAGAAATGTCGTTTGTGGAAAAGTATTTCTTGCCAAAGAAAACCAATCTTGATTCCTCTCATATTAACATTGTCAACAAGGACGATAGCAAGCCTGAAAAGCGTGTATAAAGGAGACACTCCCTCATTAATGTAACTAACGTGTACATAGTTTCCATCAAGTAAATATAAAAAATAACTCCTCACGGACTTTTCCCTTGAATTATTTGCCGATTACAAAAAATACTGCGCGGTTTTTATGAGAAAAAAGTCCATCAATAAATAACAATAAAGCTTATAAAGGAGCCTAGCCGGTCAGCACTTTTTTCTTTTTGCCACCGGGATTTTTATTTAGCATCTAATCCAATGGCTACCAGACGCTCCAAGAAGGTGTCCTTTGACTCTGATTCCAAGATTGTTGAAATCACTAGTGAGGAAGCTGTTTTAATTGAAAGAGAAAATGTCACCAAAGAGACCGATGATGATGGGTTTGATCCTGACAAAATGGACATTGATTTAACTACTGGTAAGAAGAGAAGAGGTTTACGGAATGAAAAGAACGATGATGGTTTTAGTATTATATCATTATCCACAGCAGCATCAATCATTCCTTTCCATCTTCCATTTCTTCTTGCTGCATTGTTACTCGATGGACAAATAATGGTTAATGCTAGAGAAGGTATACAGAGTGCATTTTACAATTTATCAATTCTTTCGTTGATTTATGCAGTCATGGTTGGAGAAGTTGCTAAATGTGAAAAAAACCCTTCACTTAAATCAAGTGGACCAACTGGTTCCGAGTTTCTTTATACTGCAATTTCATATCCAATTTCAATTGCACTTTCAATTCCAGTTTATTTAACATTTTTATTGTTTGGTGCTCCTGCAGGTCCATTGACTGCTTTAACATTTTATCTTGCATCTCATGTTTCATTAATTGTCTTTTTCCCATTACTAAATGCATATAAAATTACTGATAAAGGTGCAAAGAAAACATGGTGGAAACTATTGACTTTCCAACTTGATAATTGGAAACTAAATCAAGTCTACTGCTCTGCGATTGGTGGTTTGATCGGTTGTTGGTTGGGTGTTATTCCAATTCCACTTGATTGGGATAGAGATTGGCAAGATTGGCCAATCACTCTATTGATTGGTGCATATGGTGGGGCTTTCATTGGTTCCGTTGCCAGTTACGTCTACGGCCGTTATGTGATGAACAAGTTCAGGAAAAACACTTAATTAAATGGCATTTAATAATGATTATATAATATTTAATATCTTTCTATACACCCCCATAATCTGACACCTGTATAAATGCTGATAAACCTAGAAAATTACACAAAATAGAAAATATGGAAAATTGAAAATCCAAACGCGTTTTGTGGATTTGAACTTGTTTCATGTAGGTATTAACTGTCTTAGTCTTTGAGAATTAGCACCATTATAACATACAACTATGCATGGAAGACAAGATACGAGTTCTGAAGAAGATGCTGGTTCAGCCAGTTATAACGAAGAAGAAGAAGAAGAAGAAGAATATGAATATGAAGCTTTACCACCTAGAGGGAAAAAGACAACATCTTCTAGTTCCAATGGCTCAGACGAATCCGCATCTGAAAATGAAGATGATCAACCTCCAAAGAAAAGGACAAAATCAAATTCAAGAAAGAACGTTACAGATAATAGTTTAACTGATGATGAGAGTAGGTCAAATTCTGCGTCCAGATTAAACACTGCATTTGTAACAAAAATTTCACGTAAAGATGATGCTGCTAATAAAATTGCTATTGCAACAGCTCGTGTGTTTCTTGGTTTAGCAAATAAGAATCAACTGTTGAATAAATCAATTATTGCAAAAATTCTAGAAACTGAAAATGAAAAAGGCTCAGGTGTACAGTTTAGGAAAAATGTTCTACCAATTCTATCAAAATTAGTTAGAGAAATTTTTCACTATAATGTTGTTGAATTACCGTCAAAAAAATCAACCTCAACTCAACCAAATTCAAATAAAAATAATGATACACAAACGCAAAACGTTAAGGGACCACACTCGGATGAATTCATACTGATTAATGATATTTCACCGTCATTACGTGCACTTAATTATACTTTTATGGTGAAATATACCAAGCCAATTCAAACATCTTTGAAATCTATGGAATCAAAGAAGTCAACCAATCCAACAACAGTGGTCTATGGTGAGCATTTACCTAAACCTACCATAAATGTTATTCAGAATGGTATTAAATTACTCATAATATGTATTGTTGTATTGCATAATAATAATATTTTGCAAAGTGATTTGGTAAGCATTTTAAAAACAAATTTTGGTTTAAGATTCAGAGAAAAAGAAGTCGTTTCAATTTTTGGTGATCAAACTCTCGATGATTTCATAGCGATGTTAAGTAGACAAGATTATTTGGATCGCAACATAGTTGCAGCTCCCAGTAATAAATCAGCTCAAGTTTCTAGAAGAAGTGTTAATTCTAAAAATGCCAAACACGACGACAGTACATTAGTAATAAAATTAGCTAGACAATGTGTCGCAGAATGGTCCATGGAAGAGTTTGTTGGGCTTTTCCACCAACTCATGCAAGATCAATGGACTGAGCAACTACAAGAGAGTGCAATATTCACAGTTTCTAGCATCTGGAAACAATAACTTCGTGTATTTCATATAAACATTAAGTCCTGAACTAAAGTTTGTTGGATTCTCCATTTTTTGGTTGTGTGGTATTTATTTGGTGGAGATGTCCGCAGCTCGCTCCTCATCCAAATTTACATTCTACGAACACGCTTTGATTTTCGTATCGATCTTTCCTGATAACAAAACCTATCTACTGTTATCTTGTTCTGATCTACTGACTAGATTTACCAAAAAAGCTAGCAGTGTCCAGTGAAATGTCCCAGCTTTCAAGAAATGAGGATTCTAGTCTTGGGATAGATTCTGGGGAACCTCTTGAATTACCACCATCTTTAACTTTACTTCAGCATCACAGGAAGTCACATAAATATGGTAAAAGAATTGCACTTCTGTGTTCATCACTTGCAGCTTTGGCATCCGGAACGCCTTATTTATATGGTGTTTATTCCCCACAACTAATAAATAGATGTGGATTTTCAGCATTGGACTCGTCATATCTTTCATTTTCAGGTAGTATCGGGACATCAATTGGTGGATTTATTGCCGGCTTAATCATTGATAAATTTGGGATTAAATCGGGATTATTACTAGGTGCTATACTAGAATTTTCAGGCTTTTTCACATTTTATATCAATTATAAATATGCAATTCATAACTTTGCATATTTATTATTTGCAATGTGTTCAATTGGTTTTGGATCAGTTTTGGCATATTTTGCAACTATCAAAGTTGCAACTTTAAATTTTCCAAATCATAGAGGATTTGCAAATGCGTGTCCTGTTAGTGCCTATGGTTTAGCAGCATTATTTTATGCATTTATATCAACTGTTTGGTTTGCCGATGACATTGATGGTCTATTACGGTTCATTGCATTGTTTTCAGGTTTAACCATCTCAATTTCAAGTTTATTTATTAAAATTTACGATGATGATGATGATAATGCTGATGACGATGGTGATTTTCATGATGCAGAACTTGGCAATCATTGTAATATTGTTTTAGATGATAACATGAGTAGTGATGAGGGGACGCAAACATCTGATGAAAATGAACTAGAAATAGGTCTAAATTACTTATTAAAAGGACATCGTGGTTCATTTGCTCAAGTTAATAATTTATTGAAAGATCAATCGTCAGCTTCATTATTCTCGGATATGTCAGAAGTTTCATCGTTAGCACCAACTTCATTTTCATCCAGAAATTCATCGTTGGTGTCATTACCAAATGAATCAATGAATCCAATTTCAATTAATCAAACAAGCTTATTGAGATCAAATAGTAATAATGCAATGTCTCAAAACAATAGTTATGCATCATCATCACCACTGGACTTTAAAGCGAAACAGCAATCATTCATTAGAAGTGGGTCATTTAGGATGAGTTCATCGTTTACAAATTCACCAAGAACTTCTCGAGCGTTTGGTAGTATGACTCAAAAAAATATAAACATTAAAGATACTAAAATGACACCAACTGAAGACTCTTTACTATTAACAGCACATGGATCAGAAAATTTAATTTCATCTCCAACAGCATTATCTTCATCTCCAAATAATTCAACAAACACAGGCAAATCTCTTAATGATCTCAAATCTCTTAAAATGACATCATCATCTAATCTATTAGCATCCTCATATGTACCATATACAACTACCAATAACAATAATAATAGTAATGTACTAAATACCAATGATAGCGATACCAAAAGTATGACTACAAGTTCACTGAATGAGTTCATAAAGAAAAATACTAAACCTTCAACGAAACATAGAAAAAAGAAGAAGGTATTATCACCAAAAGAGCATGTTACTAAATTACTTAAAGACAAAATGTTCCTTTCATTGTATGTATTAAATGCGTTTTATTGTGCCATTGGACAAGTTTATATTTTTGGAATTGGTTATATTGTTCGTGCACAAGTTAACTATTATAGAGAACACAATTCATCAATTTTTTCAACAGTGACAATTCAACTCGCCTCTAAACTTTTGGCTTCCACAACTCCATCAAATTTAGCAATCACTTATCAAGCATTACAAGTTAGTATAATCTCATTTGCGAACTTTTTAGGCAGGTTAATATCTGGCCCATCATCCGATTTAATTCATAAAAAGTGGAAATTAAGCAAAATATATGTTGTTGTTACTTCATTAATTATTTTAACGCTTGGACAAATATCACTTTTAGCTCTTGATATACTTGATATGCTATCATTAACATCATTTTTAATTGGTTTGGCATATGGATCAGTCTATGGTACGATGCCGTCAATTGTCGCAGATTCTTTTGGTTCAAAACATTTCGCAACAACATGGGCATTACTAGGTACAGGACCAATTACTGTATTTCTAATTTTGAGTGATTATTTTGGTGTTGTTTATGACGGTAATAGTGAATGGAAAGATTTTGAAGGTCATAGGATCAAAATGTGTATGAAGGGTAAGGGGTGCTATTGGGATGTTTTTGCAATTAATTCTGCAAGTTGCATAATTTTATTTATTGGATATATTTGGTTAATAGCTTCCACAAATAAAAAAAAATAAATTACGTTTAAAAGTTTTACCTCATTATATAATTATACAATGTGTATGTGTTGGATCATAAGACATACCTTGATATCTAGTTACTGATTTTGCAAATTTATTAGAAATATACAATCTCTCTATTTACAGATTTACTTAATACGGACGATAGATGCGGCACTCGATTTGTTATATATTCAGCAATTGCATTTTTCCAATAATCCGGGTGGAATAAAAAATAAAATAAAATAAAAATTAACTAATAACTTTTACTTAGAGCAGACGTCTATGCGCCATTCGATTTGATGTGTATTACCGATTGAGTATCTAAATTATTAGCATTGGAAATCATTTAATTGAAATTAATGAATTATAATAAAACCTTATTATGATATTTTTTTTTATATGGGAATATTATTAGTTGAGATTAATTAATGGGAAAACCCCTTGTAGGTGGAGATAAATAGGAAAAAACTGTTCTCTTTTTTTCTGAACGCTATGGTGAAAAGTGCACATTTCTGTAATTCGGATAAAATTTTAATTTTTCTTTTGTCGGTAATCGGTACTTGTTTTGATTAGCGACATCTACTTTTTTCTGCAAGCAAGCTATAAGAAGCACTGTTGACGAAAATTTACCTATTTCTATGAATTTTTATTTATACAAAAACAAAACTTATTAATTCAAAAAGGTTGTGGAGTCATGGAAGTTTATAATCAATTTGTTAACCCTACAACCTCACTGTTGGGGTTATATTGTAACTTTACAGGAAAAAGTGATGACAATTTGATTATTTCAAAAGGTAATTTATTACAAGTTTTCAAAATTGTTGATATAAGTATCGATTCTTCAAACCAATACCTTGAAACAATTGAATTAGAAGAATATAAATCTGATTTAAATACAAATTATAAACTGCTTTTGATATCTGAATATCCATTGAATGGTAAAATCCTAGACATTCATAAATTAAGGCCGAACAACGAAGCACTAGATTATTTACTAGTTTCAACAGAAACTGCAAAAATTTCAATTGTAAAATGGAATCCCTCCGATCACTTAATCAGTATTGTCAGTTTGCACTATTATGAAACTGTTTTGGAATCTTTACTAATTGAGAATCTAAAGACTTCTGATGTTACACACATAACTGATCCTAGTAATGGTTGCACAGTTTTACATGTTAATGATTTGTTTGTATTTTTACCTTTTAAAAAAATCAATGAATTAGTTGATGATAATGATGATGAAATTGAAATCACTGATGACTATCAGCCAACAATTGAAAATAATCATAACATAAATAGAATTGAACCTGAATCAATTATGAAAAGTGATTTATTTAGTGAAAGCTTTATACTAAACGCAAAAACATTACATTCGGATTTGAAAAATATTATAGATATTCAATTTTTAGATTCTTATAGAAATCCAACTATAGCTATTTTATATGCCCCGGAATCGGAGACTTGGACCGGTTTTTTATCGGAAGTCAAAGATAATATAAAAATTGTTGTTTTATCGTTAGATTTAGAACGAAAATCTGCAGATGTTATTATCGAAACAGATAAACTTCCTTATGATCTTGAAAGAATTATTCCACTAAGTAATCCAATCAACGGTTTTATCTTGATGGGCTGTAATGAAGTTATACATATAAATTCTTTAGGTTCAGTAAAAGGTATTTTTGTTAATGAATTTTATGTAACAACAAGTTTGTTTGAATTGAAAGACCAAGGTAACTTAGATTTATTTTTGGAATTTTCGGAACTTTGTCAAATCAGTGATACTGAAGTTTTACTCATAACAAAAGATGGCATATTTTATACTTTAATCTTTGATAATATTGGAGGTGTCTCAAATTTGAATAGAATCGTTATGAATGATAAATCAAAGTATTTAGAAATCAAAATTCTATCTGTTTTAAACATTATTAATATACCAGGTAAAAATATAATATTTGCTTGTTCAAATGGTAGTGATGCAATGCTAATTAGCTGGGATTACCAAACGAAAAATCAAATAGACTTAGCAAATGAGGATAGCACAACAAATGAGATCTTGGATGCTGAAGAAGATTTTTGGTTGTATGAAGATAAGAACAATAGTAATAAAGAAAATGATGAGCTTAATACTTCATTAACAAATTGTAAGTTTACAATTTTAGATAAATTAATTAACATCGGGCCGTTATCTGATTTTACAACCGGCTTTATATCGACTGAACCAAAATTGCATGGTCTTCCGAATCCAAATTACAATGAAACTGCTATCATCGGATCATCAGGTTTAAGTAATTCTGGTGCGTTATCAATTTTGTTACCAACTGTTAAACCTTTAATTAAGTCTACATTAAAATTTTCAAATGCTAGTAAAATTTGGACAATTATGAATCATAAAAATGAAACAAAATATTTAGTAACAACTGATGAAAGATCTTCTAAAACCCAAATTTTTGAAGTTGCCAAAAATTATAAGGAATATAAAAGTAAGAGCTTTAGAGGTAATTGGTTTAGTATTCAGTTTGGTTCAATTGCAATAGGTGATAAAATTAGAGCCATCCAAGTTGTTTCACATAAAATTCATGTTTACAATTTATCATTTAATTGTATTACAACTTTGACGCTCGATAATGAAATCAATCATTCTGTTATTTATGACAGTTATATTGTTCTTTTGATGAAAACTGGTGAAATAGAAATTTTAGAATATGATGAAGACACTAAGACACTTAATAAAATGGATCTACCCGCTTTATTAAACTTTTTAATTTTTACAAATGCATGGATTTCGAAGTCAACGTTGTTAAATCATGGAACACCTTCAAAAAAAAGAGATGCAAATGGGAATTTGATTGAAGTTACACAAATCTTTGAAGAAGAAGTTTTATTTTGGCTGGTAACTGCCGATAACAGATTACTAGTTTTTAGAAAAGAACATTTAGAAAAAGTTCATGAATTAAAAAATATACATAAAATGTCAGAATATTTACAATTGTCAAGTATGGACCCAAATTATGAAGCTGATGTTGATCCAATACTAAAACAATGCATTTATACTAAATTAGGTGATGAGTATGATAATAAAAACTACCTAATCATTTTAACGTTTGGCGGTGAAATTATTATGTATGAATCATTTTTTGATCCAGCTCAACAATGTTTCAGATTTATTAAGGCAAACACTTTGTTTCAACTTCCAATTACGGGTGCTCCGGGAAACTCATATTCTTATGCAACTAAAATTGAAAGAAATTTATTCAAAATAAGTAATCTACAAGGTTCAAATGTTGTAATGGTGACTGGTGCTATGCCATTTATGATTTGTAAACAACATAATTCTTTTCCAAGGATGTTCAAGTTTACATCGAAGCCACTACTTTATTTTGCGCCATATTCTACAAATGTATGCATTGATGGCTTAATTACAATCGATGATAAAAAATCTTGTAGAATGGTTCAACTAGATCTTGATTTTGATTACTCAAATAAATTGCCAATAAAAAAATGCCACGTTGGCGAAACCATCAATAAAATTGCATATCATGAAAATTCTAATGTTTTTATAATATCAACTGTAAGCCAACAAAAATTTAATCTACTTGATATTGAAGGTAATGATACAGTTGAATACAATAAGAATTTACGAAAACCAGCAACGAATTACATAGGGCAAATTAAATTAGTTTCACCTGAAAAATGGACAGTTATTGATACACTTGAATTAGAAGAAAATGAAGTTTGTACATCATTGAATGTATTAAATCTTAAAAATAATGGTACAGATGGGGCAAAAGTTGCTGTTTTTGTCGGTACTAGTATATTTCAATCAGAAGATATTCCAACAGCTGGTAGTTGGAAAGCATTTGATATTATAAATGTTGTTCCTGAGCCAGATAAACCCGAAGCTAAATATAAGTTGAAACCCCTCTCGACTGAAAAGGCTAAGGGGCCAGTATTAGATGCATGTTCAGTTGATGGTAGATTTGCAATTATCCAAGGTCAAAGAATGCTTGTTCGGATGTTGAAAAGTGATGGAAGCGCTGCACCTGTTGCCTTTACAGATACATCATTATACTCTGGCAAGGTTAAAGCATTTGAGAATTTAATGATTGTTGGTGATTTATATCATAGTGTTTCATTGTTTGGTTTTGATGCTGAACCATATAGGATGATACCGCTAGGTAAAGATGAACATAATATAAAATTAACAGAATGTGAATTTATTGTCCATAACCAAAATTTATATATCTTAGTATCAGATGAAAATTCTATTCTTTATGTTCTACAATATGATCCCTACGATCCACAATCTTTAAAGGGTAATAGACTATTAAGAAGAACAGCATTTCAATCCAATTCAAATACTACCAAAATGATTTGTTGCAGTAGAAAGTCATCATTATTTTCAATGGTAAATACAGTCCCAATTAGAGCTGATATTGATTTGGGATTTGAGGTTATTGGGAGTAACGTTGATGGATCATTTTACAAAGTTTCACCAATTAATGAATATCAATATCGTAGATTGTATGCGTTACAAAATTATATTAATGATAAAACACACCATTGGCTTGGATTGAATCCAAGAATGAATGCAATGGGTAATTTACAAGATGAAATGGCGGTTATTAAAAGACCATTTATTGAATATAGGTTGTTAACTAAATTCAATGGGATGAACGAAGATAAGAAAAAAATGTTTGCTATGCGACTTGGTAAAGATGCTCTTGTTGATATTTATAGAGATATGATTTCACTCCAATAATAATATTTAACTTTTATGACGTCCAGTCTCAAGCATAGCTAATGATCAGTATAAAGTGTTTCAAAGATCAAAACTTCTGCAAATCATAAAGAATCAATCATTTGGTCCGAGCCGATAGCCGAAATCCATGAAGCTACATTTTACCCGAATAGCAGAAATTTGCCCTTTTTCAGATGGGTAAGAAATATTTTTAGAATCTGTTTAAACAAAAACTAATTTATAAAAGGGAAGGTTGATATGTAGTTTAATTGTGCATATAAGCATTTTTTTGACTTTTTAGGTAAACATAAGTTGTATAAAAATAAAAACTGAAGATTGAATAATTTTAACCAACGGATCAGAAAAAAATATTCATGTTTTAATTATTAATTTTGACTTTGTTATCAATCATTTTACTTGCTTACAATCATTTAATTTTGCTGAAAAATGACTTAAATAAACTTCCCGCCATATCACTAAAGAATGTTGTATAAACTAACAAATAACAAGTAACTTTGATAGCGCATAAACAAACATCTGTTTTAACTAGATTTCTCAATTGCTAAAAAAAAAGAATTTGTTAATTTCTTCTAGTCAATTTTTTGATTTCTTCACATCTTTCCTCTTTAACACACACAGAAGATACTTCTCGTGAAAGGTTGGCAGCCCTAAAAATGTTATGCACGAGATTATTTGAATTTTAAAATGCATGTTCTAGATAGTTTTACTGATTTTGAGTGGGAGTATGTTGGTTGCGGGGCAGCAAATGTAGTATTTGCTTATATTGGTAACGAATCAATTCTGAAACATAAAGTTATTAGGCTAAGATTAAATAAATCTACAATCTCAACAACAGAGATTTATGATTATTTACATTCTGAAAATTTCAATCCATTGAGAGAGTACCTGGTTGAAATCAAATTATGTAGTGTAAATTTAAGCACTTTGAAACGATTTCAAAAACTTCTTGATGACAAAAATTTGCCCATTAAAATTAATGATAAAGAAAAGTCTGCTTTGATAATGAGCAATATTTTCGCTTTTTCATTACAAAATTATAAATCATTTGAGCTTAGTAAATATCACAAATTGTATATTGATAGATTTGAGAAAGATATTATATTTGAATTTAAACCAAAATGGCTTTATCATTTACCGAAAAATCATGTGAATTGCCGAAATTGTTTAAATGCAAAATTAAAGGATCAGGATTTTATTTGCTGTCATTTAAAGTTATTAAAGTCGGAATATGGAATTGATCACTGGTGCAAAGAAATCCAGTCAGAATTTTTTGCAAAATTCAATTATAAATGGAGTTTATACAAGTTACTTAAAAGCTGTCTTCTAAAAAATTATGAAATAATAAAAATTCTCTATAAATTACAAAATAATATTAACATCCATCAAAAATTGAAATTATTGAATTCAGTGGAGGATGTCAGTGATGAATTACAATTCAATATGACAATAAGAGATGTTTCTATGTTTTTAAAGCTAAGTTCTCAAAAACTTTATGTCGTTGATCTAGATAAGAAACCTAGGGATAAGTGGGAAAATTGGAAGAAACAAGAATTGCAGTTCCAGGGTATGTATAACCAAGAGTTAAATTTGAATTGTAGAATCGAAACAAACATTTGATTCATTGTTTGTCATCCAAAGTCTGACATTTTCCCCGTTTGTTCTATAGTTGATCGTTATTGGTTGATTTATGAAACTTGGTGATGTTATTTTATATCTGAATTTACTTATGCTTTGATTTGGATTATTATTCATCCAAAATTGAAGAGCTAATGAAATCAATAGTGGTGCTTCAATAACAACATCAGGATATTTCTCACACGTTGAAGCGTACCTTGGATTATAATGAATCTGATGAGAATTAAAGGTCAATGCACTCATACGAAAATTTGATATGATTGTTGGTATAATAGTAACTGATTTCTCTGGAGTTGTAAAATTTTTTAGATCTGTTCTTCTGATTCCATCAAATACGTTGTTCAAATAACACAAACTTCGTTTTTCAATAATAGCATTACCTCTGTCATTGTTAAATTCTCTTTTATAATCAACAAAAATCAAACCACTTTTAAGTAATACCTTTACTCTATCAACCGTTTCACTAAAATGTAAATCATCCCCGAACTTCAAAGTATTTTTTTGATTAAATTCAAATGAACCTCCAACCCACATTCTTCTTTTAAAAAATTCGGAAGTGCCTAAAGCGGGTGCATGATAATTATCATAACCATCAGACCCCAATTCAGACTCGTTCGATAATGGGTTTCCATAAGCTAACGAATACCCAAAAGGAATGGATGTGCCTTTTTTGAACAAATGATTCAAATTGTCTTTTACATTATGCTTGACATTGAGATCATTCATATACTTTTCTTTGGGGTTTTTCAATAATGATTGAAGTGTGACATATAATTGTTTCGCATTGTAAGTTGAAATAACATCATCAGTAATACACCATCTCGCATTCAGTAAATGATCTTTTATATTTTTAACTTCATTTTCAGTCGGCTCATGTATGTTTTTTAACGTAGAGTAAAATCGTTTGATCATTTATATCAGATAAGATAAAACTGTGTCAAACATGTAAAGAGTGAAAGCTTTTGTTCACTGCACAAAAAATAAAAAAATTACTCTGCGAAACAGATGATTCATGTCAGACTCTACTTTGATTCATATGTTTCATAAGCTCTATTGTTTTTTATTGCAAGTTCATAGCAATCACAGGCGTTATTTTCGAGGACTGACATATCAAATTATTAGTTGGTTATTCGATGTCAGTGTTTCAGGAGGCTTATATTCTTTAGTTAGGTGTTCATAACGTGACGATTTAGATATATCAAAAGATAATGGTAATTATTTTACAACGTTTGGTGTAGAAACGACACCAAGTCGAATTGCTCGAAATACTTAATATATTGATGAGACATGGGCATTTACTGTCAATGAACTTGATAAAAGAGAGATCTTTATAAAGTTTATACGTTTGCTTAGTTTAGATTTTTCTTTTTACCATAATTTTTACTGTGTTATTATTCTTTGTTTCATTTGAATGCATTTGCTGTATTTGCTTATTTGAAATTTTATAACTTTTTAGTCAAGTAGCCATTTTTATAATTGAAAGTTTACATTTAAAGTTTATAAAAAATGCATGTTGACAAAAACAGGAAACAAAAGAAAGAGGATATGATTATATACAATGAATCGATTAAATGTTTTTAAGGAGAACCGCTGGTTGTCATGGCAAGAACTTTTCAACGGATTTAATCTCTGAAATTTCAACTTCTCCTTCGATAATAACACCTTTACCAGTTGATGAGCCTTTTGCAAATATACAATTTTTATATGAAATTCAAATCAAGTTAAGTATACTATAGAAAGAAAGCAACAAGGTTCAAAGGTTCAAATTTCAAAAGTGGTTGATGATTTCACCTTTATAATGCACTGTTTTGCTCTTATATACAGTAAAATATAAAGGAAGTAAATTATAAAAGAATAAATTCAGGAGTGTATGTATGTACAGTATAACAAACAGTATAACAAAGGATTGAATCAAACCATAAGTTTCTTAATCTCGGCTTCACTTAAAATTTTATCATTAATGTGAACAGAATTTGTTAAAAAGATGGTTTTTGGTCCATTCAACTCAATAAAAATCCCTTTTTTATCAGATTTGGTAACTTTGACTCTAATAAATGATGCTATGTTTCTGATATAAGTTGAAATATTACTTATTACCTTTAGGATTTTTTTCAAGCTTGGATCATTCAGAATAGCTGGTGGAATTGGATTATATCTTTTAAACCAGCTGCTAATTCTTGATAAAAATGATCGTTTTCCTACACTTAAATCGACAACACTCTTGGCACCATCATTTAATTCAGATAGCGTATCATTGATATTTTCTTTTAGAGTAGTGTAACCAACAAGAGTTTTACTATTTACTTGGATTTTTTCGTCTGCTTCTAAATTAATTTGTACGATTTGGCCTGGAGTTGCGACAATAAAGGTCCCATCTCCATTCATTTGAATCAAATTCGAATTTTTCATTGGTGATGCAGGCTTTATTGTAGGCCCAGACCAAGCAAATAAGGAGCTTTTCTTTACAATCCAATTTTTTTTATTTGTTTCTATAATTGCAAAGTTAGAATTTTGCGCATTTTGTGTAATTAAAAGTGACATTGCTTCTTTTTGATTGAAACATCTTTGGAACACTAAACTATTTTCAGCTGTTTTGGCAAGCTCGGAATAAATTGAAGTAATATGGCCATTCATTGCAATAATTTTTTGTTGGGAGTTTGAATAACGTATATTTAAAATCGCTGACTTAGGTAGCTTAATATTTAATAAATTTGATGATGCTCCTAAAACTTGATAACTTATCGGTTCAACAAATGCACCAGCACCCGTAGCATTCGGTAATGATGTCAATGGGTTTTGTAACTCAGTTGATGACGTTGGTTCTGTAGATTTAAAAAACGACTTGATTGATTTGAATGAAATATGCCTTAATTGTAGCCTATTCATTTTATGTAATGTCTTATAGAAATGGAGTAACAAAAAATAATGTTTTGTAGAGAAGACAACTTTTAAAATAATCCAGTAAAAAGATCAACCAATAAATATGGTTTACGCGCAGAAGAGTTTGTTAGGATATTGTACGCTTTTTAGCTTCCTATTTCGGTTTACTTAGCTAACGGTTTTTGTAAAGTATCAACAAAAATACGATAAAGAAATGAAAACATTATAATTTGGTTCAAAAATACATGACTTAACCTATTGTTGGAGTATCTGAAAATTCAAACCGAAAAAATTTAAACTGTTAAAAAAATGCGGTTTATGTGGATCGAACACATGGCCTCCAGATCTTCAGTCTGGCGCTCTCCCACTGAGCTAAAACCGCTTTATTTTGATTTTAAAAAACTTATGTAAGTCTTAACCGAATGAGAACAAAATTAAAAAAACAAACTAAATAGTATTAAAAAACATTAATAGTTTGTTTGTTTTAATGAATTGACTATCAAAATACTTTTCATGATGAGTAGGTAGTTTGGTAGTCAAAACAAACTAAAAGCTAAGAAGTAAACTACATAGAGTAAAATAGCTAGTGGACTATGTGTAATAATTATAATAAAATAAATAAGCGATAAGAAATATAAGATAAAAGACAAGGCCCGATTGTTTTTAGCCTGCTCATGATTGGTACAAGGTAATTCCCACACTTTATACTCTATATTACGCTGCTCTAGTATAGTGGTCAGTACGCATCGTTGTGGCCGATGAGACCCAGGTTCGATTCCCGGGAGCAGCAATAATTTTTTGTCAGTTGTTTGGTGGATTGGAAGTTTGGTTATTAAGATTTCGGTTTTATTTTTTATTCGTAAAATGAGGATTAAAAACACAATTTAACATATTTATATAAAATCAAAAGTTATTTAAGATAAGTTTAAGCTAAACCTAATTTAAAAGTTTGGTAACTTTACCAATTGCAATAGTTTGACCTTGATCTCTTAAAGTAAATCTACCTAATTGTGGGTAATCATCATAAGTTTCAAGACAAACTGGTTCAGTAGTTTCTAAAACTGCAATAATCTTCATACCTTGTTTGGCAAAAGCAGGTGGTTTTTTGGACTTTCTGTTAGTACCCTTTTCTAATTTATGTAATAGTTGAACAAAAGTGATTTCTTCAATAGCAGTATGTACATGCATAACACAGGAGAAACCCGATGATAAAATAGACTTTAATTCAACAATTGCCACTTGAGCTTCAAATTTAGTAACTGTATGTACTGGATGTAATGAAGAAGTTAAAACGTAACCAACAGAGACATCTTCTTCTTCGACATTTTTCAATCTTAGTCTGACTTGTTCACCACAATACGCTGTATCAGCTTCTGCTTCAGTTTCATTATAAATCGTTAAAATTTCAACAGATGTTTTATTTGGCATGAGTAATAAATTTTGACCTTTCTTGATATGACCAGATTCAATCTTACCTTCAACAACCGTACCTAGATCTTTCATTTTACCTGAAACTGGTAACATAAATGGATCATTAATCTTTCTTTGAGCTAATGGCATATTATCTAAAAATTCTAATAATGATGGACCAGAATACCATGGACAGTGTTCCTTTGGAATTCTATCTTTCAAACCTTCACCAGTAAAACCGGAAACTGGCATGAAGGTAACATCTTCTTTTTGATAGCCAACACCCTTTAAAAAGAGCGATAATTTACTTGTACATTCTTTATATCTATCCTCAGACCAGCCAACTGTTGGATCATCCATCTTATTAATAACAACGACAATTTTATTAACACCTTGAGTTTTAGCTAAAATTGCATGTTCTCTTGATTGTCCACCTCTTTCGAAACCAGCTTCATATTCACCCTTTCTTGCAGAAATAACCAAAACACCGATATCTGCCTGAGATGCACCACCAATCATTTCTGAAACATATAATTTATGACCTGGTGCATCTAAAATAGTATAACGTCTCTTATCAGTTTCAAAATATGATTTACCAACTTCAATAGTTTTACCATCACTTCTTTCTTCTTTATTGGTATCCATAATCCATGATAAATACCAACCTTGTCTGCCGGCATCTTTTGCTTCTCTTTCATATTTTTCAACAGTACGTTTATCGACAGCACCAGTTAAATACAAAATGTTACCACCCATAGTGGATTTACCTGCATCAACATGTCCCATGAAAATGATAGAAATGTGATCTTTGCCACCAAACATATCACTGACAACAGCTGGATCAACAAAATCATTTTGCTCTTTAAGAACTGATTTACTAACAGATGGAGTAGGGGTCGATTCCTTCTTAGATGGAGCTGGGGATTGTGCCTTTGGAGTGGATGATGCTGTACTTGAAGCTTCTACTTTTTTGGTATCTTCAATTTTTGAGGCTTTTTCAACCTTTGGTTCTTCGACTTTAGAGTCTTCAACTATTTTTTCTCCGGATTTTGGCCCTGCAACCTTCTGATCTTCCGCTTTTGGTTTAACAGCAAGCTTGACGGTACTTGATTTTAGATTTAACTTCAAGGTCTTCTTCTTTGGCGCAGCGTTAAGTTTTTCTTCTTGTTGCTTTTGATATTCTTCAAAAGAAAGTTGTTGAGGAGCATCGGAGGCTGGTTCTTGTTGATTATAATTGTTGTTATAATTGTTGTTATAATTGTTGTCATAATTGTTATTGTAATTGTTATTGTAATTGTTGTTATAATTATTGTTATAATTGTTGTTGTTGTTGTTAAAATTGTTTCTGTTATTATAGTTATTGTTATAACCACCTCTTTTATTATTGTAACCACCTCTATTATTATAGTTATTGTTATAGTTGTTACCATTATAATTTTGGTATTGTTGTTGCTGGTTAGGATCAAATTGAGGGACAAATTGTTGATAATTCATATTAGGAACAAATGAATTAACATCACCTGGAACAAACGCTTGCGGAGCAGCGTTTAAGTCAACATTTTGTAAACCGTTCACCAAGTTGTTAGAGTCAACTGGTTGCTGTTGCTGAGGTTGCTGTTGTTGATCAGACATATTTAGTATAGTAAAAAAAATCGTTCAAAAGAAAATTTCCGTCCAAAGAACCAATTTCATCTATTTTTCATGTCCTATAAATGAAAAATGAAAAATAAAAAATAGAAAAATGAAGAAGAAATAATTTGAAAATTTTTATCACCCGTGCACCAGAATGTTTTGATTTTCTAGTCTTCTAGAAAGGGAAAAACAAAAATAAAAACACATTAAATCCAATATTATAATTTCTGACCTATTGCATTTGTAACCAAGTTAACAAAACGTGTAAAAACACCTGTTTGACGTCTTTTGAACCATTCTTAGATAAAACTTAACAATAGTTTTTTACCTAATTATTTCATTTTACAAACCATGGATCCAAATGTCTATCTTGCTGAAGGTTTTGATATATCAAAATTAACCATCCCAAACCTAAGATCAATTTTAGTTGAGCATCATGTTCATTTCCCATCAAATGCTCAAAAAAAAGATTTAATTGAAATTTTTAATCAATGTGTTAAACCTAGATCTACGTCCATTTTGAGAAAATATAATGTTCGAGCTTCTGATAGTTTATCTGATACAGGTATTCTAGATATGAGATCAACAGCCAATTCCAATATCCCGGCTACCGAACCACTTACTTTATCTGAAGATGATAAGACTATTCCTTCAAAACGTCATTCTGAATCAACTATTAAAAAAATAAAGAAAAAAGTTAGAAAGAATAATAATAATTTAAGTTTTTCTGATTCGAATTCAGACTCATTTTTGGCAATAGAAAAATTTGAAATTAATGAGAATGATAACATTTTTCAACGTGGTTCAACGGATGGTGTTCCTCTCAATATATTAAAGAAAACAAAGTATGCAGATAAAAAATCTAAACTTGATACCAAAAATCTACTTTCAAAGTTTGATAATTCTTTACCATTAAGTAAAAACTTCAAATCTGATAAATCTTTTTCTGAATCCAATTCAAAATCAAGTTCTTCACCACGAGGTAAGTATGAAGATATTTTACCAAATGTTTCAAATAATACGGAATTGCATGGTAGTGAGGATATTCTATCAGAAATGAATAATAATAGCTTACATAATGTTTTAATTGAAAATGATGAGTCAACTTTTTCGCAAACGAACAGCAATCTTTTCAATCATGAATTGAATGAAGTTATTTTGTTAGATGGAGACGAATCAGCCAAGAAATTGTCTGGTCCAACCAAAAATATTAAAGATTCTGTTATCATTGCAAGTTCAGATCATGAAAATGAAGATGAAGATGGAGTTGACGAGGAAAATGTTAAATTAGAAAAGGAAATGATTGAAGAAAAGCTGGTTTCGAAAGTTGATATTAAATCTTTGAGTTCTTTTGAATCTGAGGGAATTAGTTTTAGTGACGATTCAAGTGAGGATATTCAAGAGCCAATCGAAGAACCTGATGAAGGGCCAGACAAGGAACCAGCTGAAGTGCCAATTGAAAAGCCATTTGGAGAGCCAGGTGAAAAATCATTTGGGGAGCCGGCTGAGGAAGCAGTTGAAATAGCTGTCGAAGAAGCAGTGGAAGACACTATTTCATGTTCAATAGGTAGTAAAGAAAACATTGGTAGTGCAATGACCAACCAACACCAAACTTCAATACTCTCCACATTATACAATGTATTATACACAATATTTATTATTTCAAGTTTGTTAATTCCACTTTTGTTATTATTTTCCTTCAGAGAAATTCGGTATAATGTAGGTTATTGTGGATTTGAAAGTAAATCAAAACCTTTAGATATTTGGAATAAAATTCCTAATTCACTAAATGAAAAATTGTTGCCAGCTCAGCCTTATATTGAAAATATTGAAGCATTTGTTGTTGATTTAGCTCAGATCAAATGCCAAAAATGCCCAGAACATGGTTCGTGTACTTTACATAAACTTACGTGCAAGCCAAATTATGTTAAAAAAACACCAGTTAGTTCATACTTTGGTATCATCCCATTACAAGAGTATTGCGAGTTTGATTCTCTATACGAGGAAAAAATGCGGTATTTATTTGATTATACTTTAAGTTATTTACATCGTCACAATGAAAAACCATTAACAATTGATGAGTTGCATAATTATTTAAAATCGACCAGACCATCAAACATTAAATCTGAAGAATTTGAAGATTATTGGAATAATTTTGTCAAATTTGAACTTTCAAATGAAGGTGAAAATTCAATGTTTAAACTTAAATATAATACAGATGAAATTATTTTGACCCATAAAACCCCAAGTGACTATTATTCTAAAACTTTCGGACCTGAACGTAATAAAAAATCTCAAAATCTGTTTAAGAAGACACCACCGACTGTTGACTTGAAAAATTACTATACAAGGACTGATAACAGATAATCTTAGCACAATTTTATAAATCTTTTTTGTATCCTTTTAACTCTCTTTTTCTATTTTTATTTTTTTTCGGCTTTTTCCCTTTGTTGTTTGATGATTTTCAAACATTATGTCAATTAATTTGTAAAATGTTTCCTCCTTAATTTATAATTTATGATTTTTCTCTAAAAAAAATTTTCCAAAATTTTAGAACGTAGTTAAGTTACAAAAGAGAATTATAAATTAGTTGAATCAATAGCTGACCCAGTTGCAGTAGCAGTTGCCGTTGATATTGGTTCAATATTTTGAACAGGTTGAGTGAGTGTTTGTTCAATAACTTCAACAGGTTTTGTTTGTATTGACTCGACAGGAGTTTCATTAACGGTTTCAACACTTTCATTTTCAATGGGAGTTTCGGGTGTTATCTTCACTATTTTTCTATCATCAACAAGCGTAGTTGGGTGAGAAATATTTGTTTCACTAATCAAAATTACTGAATCATCTATAGGTTCGTTTGCATTTTTACTATTTTCTATAATTTCTTGTCTTCTCCTTACTCTTTCTTCTCTTGATAATGAAGTATCTAAGTTTACTGTATTGCCATCATAATTACCATTGGTACTATACATTGAATCTCTTAATTTTTGTCTTTTTGCAGCTCTCATTTCAGAAGCTTGTTGCTTGATAACTTCTAACTCTTTTCTCCTTTCTTCTTCTTCTTCTAATCTACGTTTTTCCTTTTCTTCTAATCTTGAGGATCTTTTTCTATTTGCCATTAACATTTGCATTTCAATTTCACGTTTTCTTTGGGCACCTTGTTTTCTCTTTTTCAAATCATGATCGATTATAAAATCAATATTTGCTTCTAGGGCTTTACTCAATGCATATTCATTTGAGGAGGTTTTCTTACCAAATGAAGATCTTAAAGATTTTATAAGATCATCATACTGATAAATACCGCAAGTTAAACATTCCCAAGATTTTAATTTTGGTTCCAAGTTTAATAAATAACTATAAGGATCTTTAACTTTCAAATCATATTCGGATTTATCTAAGGGTAAGTGTAAATTTTGGAATTCCCAAACTCTTAAATAAACCCTGGCATCTTGTAAGATAATATATTCAGACTTTAAGTTTTTTTCATTGATTTCAAAAATTGGATGAATTTTAAGATCGATATGAGGCTTTTCAAATTTGTCAATATTTTTTCTAAAATTTGCATAATTTTTAGTATTTGACAATCTAATTAATTGATACAAAACATCAATCTGTTCTAGTAATGATAACTTTGAATATGTTATAACCGGAGTATCTGAATCTCCATCTTCTTCAACATCACTACGATTATCAATATCCAAGTCAAGTAAGTTATAATCTTGATAAATTTGGTCAACAAAAAAATCAAACTCTAAATCAATATTAACCAATTTCTGATTTTTCAAGAACTGAATTAATTTTACTTTAAGACTATTTAAAAAAACCGGTGGTGCAATACCTAATAATTCCTCTTCGAAATTCTCCACATCAAAGGCATCACTTAGTTTAATAACATGTTTAAGAAGATAAATCCATTGAACGACATACGAATATTGGTAGTTGTTTCTTAGGGTTTTCAAAGTTTCAGAATATGAAGTATTCTCAATCAGTAAATATTTGGGTGTTTTCAAGAATTGAGCCTTGATTTCGTCAGGAACAAGCTTGGAAAGACGCTCTGCAGGATGATTGACGTACTTTGGAGTCTTTAATACAGGCATGGTATAACGTTCTCTGTGTGAACACCGGCCAAACTTGACCAAAACATCGTGTTTGATGGACAAACCAGTATACATCCAAACGACATCCATCAATCGTTACCCGCATCGGGAAATCATGTTGAGCTCGGCCGCGTCGATCGGCGCAACGCGGGCGCGGGCGCGGAAGCTTCTAGAGAAAAACCGTGGGTGAATCGGCGAATTCTGACGTCTCATTTCCCGACCTCAGTAATTCCGCACCTGGCATTTCGTCACCATGGGAGGCCCAAAATCTCAGTGTGGAAACTGGAAACCAAAACAGAAAACAGAAAAAAAATACACCCCACGCTGATTACACACCGATAGCAATTACTAATACTATACAACCTTCATCTTCCTTTCCCTTTTGTTTCTTCTTTCTCTTTCCTTCTTCTTTCTTACCCGTCGTTACTCATCCAGAGAACAACACAACATTCATCCCTATTTACATCCATACATACCAGGATATCCGTTTTCTCCCGTTTATTTACTTTATATCCCTGTTTCCTGCTACTTTCAAAGCCTACTTACTATACCAATCACTGTTTTTATAATAGAGTATCCGTTTATCTCCGTTTACTTCAATTTATTATCCCATTTTATATCCAAGCCAATTAATTCATATATATTATTTGACCACCGTTTTTATTTTCAACTTAAAACGTTCTTTTTTGTTACCTGTCACAAACTAGAATAAGTTCTTTGCTCACTATTTACCATATTAACCAAAAAAAAAAAAGAATTCTAAATTCACTGAAATGACCAGTACTTTAAAAAGAACAATGACTGACATACTTGAAGATGAATTATATGGTAATGATTATCAGTCCGAATTACAACAGCAACAACAACAACAACAACAACAGTCCCAACAGTCCCAACAGTCCCAACAGTCCCAACAGTCTCAACTTTCTCAACAACCTCATCAACCATCCCAACAACAATCAAATGATTTTTTACAGTTTCTTTCATTACCAAATGTATCACAGGATTCATTACAAAAGTTATTAGAATCAGACGATATCATTAATAATGCTACAACTATGACCGATTCGAATAACCAGCTTACTAATACTGACGTTCCTAGTAATAATGATTTGAATAGTGTTTATAATGTTTATGGGAATCCAGACACTCTTGCAAATCCTAATTTACCTGATTATTTGTATTCTGACAATAATATGAATGTTCATCAAGGCATTGAAAATGTTGATAACAACAACAATAACATGATAAATCCTCAAATTACAGAAAATAATCAAATCCAAAATCTAAGTCCAAGTCGAAACCAAAATCAATTTGGGTATCTCACCCCATCAGATAGCAACAACAATAACGATAACAACAATGATATCAATCTTGATGATGATATTATGATGGTTCCTCAAGATAATTATTATGGTTACGATCAGCAAGACCCCCAGTTTATACAGGAAATGATGCAGTTTGAATTATCGAATAAAAGTTTCCCACAATCAAACGAGTTAAATATTTTTAAAGCTAATGATGTTTTTTACGAATTTTCAGATGACGAAGAAGATGATGATGATATTGATTTACAAAATAAGTTAGATGATGATGATATGGAAATGAAATTAAATGATGATGAAGAAGATGATGAAAGTGATTTTATCAATAATAATGATTACAACAATGGTATTAATTCCAATTTCTTAAATTCTCCTATTCAAAATCTTAATATAAACAACAATATTTCAATAGATGATGAAGCTAATAATTATTTACTATCAAACGATGATGCTAATAACGTTAACTCCATTTATTCATTGACCATCCCGAACAAGGTCAATCCATCAAATTCATTCTTTGAATCTCAACCAATATCTTCCCCATTACCAAGCTATAATAATAATAATAACATTCCATTATATGAAAGTGATGAAGATGATTCAGCACCTGGAGAAAAAAATAAAAATAAAAATACAAAAGAAACAGAAGCAGCAGCAGAAAAAGAAGAGCATGAAGAAGAAGAAGATGAAGATGATGATGATGAAGAAGGAGAAGACGATGAAGACGATGATGATGATAGAGAAGATTTTAAAGAAGAACTTGAAGATGAAGAGTTGGATGCTGATGATTATGCCATTGATAATGAACTGGATACCGATTTACATAATCCTGCATTTCAAGAAAGAAAACAATCAGTTTCTGCGGATTCTAAGCCGTTTGTTAGAAAGGAACGTTCTTCCTCTTTACATCCTACCACCAGACCTAAAAGAATTAGAAGATCTTCTGCGATTTTATCTCATAGTCACAACCATCAACCTGTTTCTTTATTAAGGAAGCCAAGATCAAATAATAATTCAAATAATGATTCTATTGATTTAGCTTTGGTAAACCAATCGGGAGCAAATTTTACCGTCCAAATTAATGATGACAAATCAGAAGATCATATTTGCATTATTCCAAATCCAAAAACTGGTAAGCCATGTCTTAAAAAATTTTCAAGGCCATACGATCTAATCAGACATCAAAATACAATTCATGCATCAAAGAGATCATTTTATAGATGTATGTTTTGTGAAGACGATTTAAGAAGAAAACACGATTTAGATTCAATTAATGATATAGTTATTTCTTGTAAATATAGAAATTCTCAGTTTTCAACTGACAATTCACAATCTCATATAACTAGTTCTCATAATGTCAAGAAGATTAAATCTGGTGTTTTGAATAATTCAGGTTATTTAAGTAATAAAACCTTTAGCCGTTGTGATGCATTAACCAGACACTTACGTTTTAGACATGGTTTGAATAATAGTCAAGTTTTTGATGCAATGGATTTTGCTAAGAAACATGTTGAATATTATGATAATTAAATTGCCTTTTGCAATGAAATGGTTTGATTTATCTTATCTTGATTTATTTTAATTTTTTTTTTATTTTTTTCATCCCTTTTTAATTAAGTTTCTTTATATACGCCTTTTCCCCCTTTGATGATACACAAATACATAAATGCACACACATGGATATATTTGTTTGTTAGTCTCTCTTTTCTAAATTTTTTATACTTAATTCAAATATATTTTCGGAATCTTTTCCATAATCTAACTAAAAAGTAAATAGTTCCTTTTAAAATCTCAATAAATAAATCAATAACTAAATTTTTTTAACTAAAGTCTAAACACTTCTCATGCTGAAGATACAAACACACCTTGTAAAGTGGTAGTAAATGCGTTGTTCAATGCAGTCCATCAAATGTGGGTGCATAATTTATAAAAATCGTAAGTTAATAGTTCTATACTTATTATACTTTAGTAGAAAGATACTAAATATTTGACGCCTAAGAACATAGATTACTGGATTACTTTTAGTTTTTGTCAAATCTGACTATGCAAACAGTGTTACTAAAGAAGTCGTCTTTTTCTTATAATTCTTCTTTTATATTTTGTATGGAACGCGATGATCCATGTTATGACATATATACTTGCTTTTAGCATAAAAAACTATTAATTATTGTAAATAGTATCCAAAACTTGTAAATAATTGCAGATATCATTTTATATTAAGGCAAGTAGCAAAAGATAGGGTATAAAAGAAAGCTTTGGCAAAAAAATTGTTATAGTTGAATAATAATAATAATAATAATATTTGTTATAATTGTGATAGTTATAATAGAAATGAAGTTTTCATTTAGAATGGGTAAGAGTCAACTTCATTTGATACCTTAATACCCTTGGATTCTTGAATCTTTGTTTGTTCCTCTAAATATGGCATTAAAACATCCTTAAATTTGTCATAACCTCTGTAAGTTTTCACATCTTCATCCCAACTTAAAATACCATCTAACAAACGTTTTGGAATATGTGGTTCTTGGCACATTGTTGTAACTGGCAAGAAGTAAGTTCTAATTGTGAACACAATACAGCCGGAAATAGGCAATCTTCTAACTGATTGTCTTTCGGAACGATAATACACATTATTGATATCACTTGCGGGCTCTGCAGTGTTCCAACCAACAGCTTGAACATCTTCAGGTCCAATTGATGACGACCAAGCAACATCATCATCAGTTTGTAAAAAGTAATTATTTCTAACAACAGGTTTATCACATGTTAATCTTGAAAAAAACTTTTCCATTGGTTTCTTTAACTTTTCATTGTATTTTGGAACATCACCAGTCGTATGAATGGCACTTAAAGGTAAGTTAATTTTATCTCTCAAACGCCAAAATCCAGCTAACATAATTGCACCACCTTTAAGAATATAAACACCATTTTCATCTTCTTTTAAAATTGCCAAATCATCTTGTGTCATTAATGCTGCCATTTCCATTGGATCTTTTTTAAATTCAGATTTTAGGATATCAACGAATTCGAAAACTTCCTTTGTAACTAAATTATTAATACCCTTTCCAGTTTTAACAAATAATGTCGGATATCTAACAGGTAAAAACTCTCTTAGTTCCATTAAAAATTCAATTGCAGCATCCCAAACTTCATCTTGTGTACCCAATAATTCATGTCCTCTTTCAGCAATTCTTTCAACTTTACGATTATGATATTTCATCCATTCATTGTCTAATTCAATCCAGGATGTCCAATCCATTGATCTGATACCCATTGTAAAAAAATATGTGTGTTTAAAAGCTCTGTATGGTAATGGTTCAGTATCTGTAATTGACCAACCTTCAAATTCTTCAACTTTAGGATACTCAAAAATCTCAGGTGTCCAAGTACCGAATTTACGATTTTTGTTATTTGCATCTTTAACAGACAGTGGAGTATAAGATTTGGTATAGGATTTATTTCTAATTGTTTTAGAATTTGCAAATTTTGTCAAATATGTATAAACTGAAAATGCAATTAGTGAAAGCAGTAAAAATATAGACGCCATTGATGACAATAGATTTTCATTATTAGTTGTTGTTGGCATCATCATTAGGTATTTGATAAACTAGTGTTATCAACGCTTATGTAAAAAATAAAAGTAAACTTGGACCACTAGAAAGAGTATATATAACACTGTACATTAATTTCAAAGACATATTTATTACATTTTATAGGTGATGTGATCTTAAATTGGCGAAATTTGTTATCACAGTACAAAACTACCCCTTTAGGAAATTTTACCCAGATAACTGAGGGATCGATTTTATGTACAAATTCAATGTGTTTTTCCGGCTTAAAAGTATCAAAATAGGTTATAATGACCGTCGATCGTACACGTTGCCAATATTTAGGTGTTTAAAATATCTACAACTGGGTCATGTTTTTAGGCTATATATATGATTGGTTTATTGATTTTTGTGAAACGCACTCTCTTTTGTATTCATTAACACGTACTTCTTTCCACCGTACGGCTAGCCACTTGATAATTAAGCATATCACCATATTTACTAAAACTAAAACTTACTGTAACAAATGTAATATTATATGAGTTTATAAACAGGGACAATCTTTAATCAATGAAATTACTAGTTTTATAAAGTCAAAGTTGTAACTGAACCATCAGCATTACCAATATATGCCTTTTGTGCCATATTAACAAATAAACCGGTTTCAACAACTCCCACCATTAGCTTAATCTTTGCGTTTAATTCTTCAACCTTTGAAACTTCAATTTCACCGAAGTCACAATCAATAATAAAATTACCATTATCGGTAATAACTGGCCCAGCCTTCGCAGGACTACCTGGTCTAACAGTTGGATTACCACCTAATGTCTTTAGTTCTTTAACAATTTTGGTATAAGCATTTGGAACTACTTCAATTGGAACACCCTTTTTCCAACCTTTACCTAAAATACCAGTGTTTTTACGATCATCAGCAACAATAATAAATTCATTTGATGAATCTGCAACTAATTTTTCTTGTAACAAACAAGCGCCACCGCCTTTAATACAATTTAAACTTGAATCGATTTCGTCGGCACCATCAAAGGCAATGTCGATCGTTGGATATTCTTCCAAACCACCTAACTGCAATCCATTATCGATAATCAATTGTTTTGATTGGAAACCAGTTGGAATACAAACAAACTCTTTCTTATTTGGAAGTTGGCCGATTCTTTCAGCAACGTAAACAACCGTTGAACCAGATCCAATACCAATAACGTTATGATTTGGTTTTAAATTATTATCCACGGCAGAGTATGCACATAGTTTTTTTGATTGTTCAACTAAATTGGCAGAAGTCATTTTTGAATAAAGTCTTGGGTATTTATTTAAATATAAAGGTGGATACTTTTTGGCAAAATAACTGGAGAGGTTGAGTTTCAACATCACAGAGCATTTTTGTGTTTCTGAAGAAAAACGATAGACAAAATAAAAAATCTTGTTCTCGGATTGGATTTTGCATGTGTCATCTCAAACTGATTTTTCTTCAACACAATTTCCCCACAGTATAAAAAATAAAAATTGGAGGGGTCTGAATTCAAGCCGGATCGGAGGAGCAAATTTGCCTTGAAGTAGGTGTGAGGGTTTAATTTATTGCTTAAGAGAATGCTTGTTTGTTTTTAATAACAACAGTGTTACGTTACGAGGCATATGATACAGGGCATAACATAACAAAATAGATGACAAATGAATGGAATAGGTCTGTGAAATTTGTCAACATTTAAAGCATGGACACCATTCTTGTTAATTGAGTTACGTTGCAAATCAGCTCGATTATATCTTGCGGCTAGATGTAGCATACGGGTAAAAGCTATTCTATTTTGTAACCCAATAATGGTAAACTAATCGAATTCAGCAACTTGCTAACAAGAAAACAACCCGTTTACCAAAATCACGTGCTTAACATAAGGGCACAAAGACTTTCCACCCGCGCACCGCACACATAAAATAATGCTGTAATTTCTCTTTTGGTAATTTTGATTTTCCACCCATAGCGACTGGGTTGTAGAATTTCACCACTGATATTGGTACTTTTCATAATATTTACAAATTTTCGACATTTTCATAGTGAAAGCCTTTGTTTTATAACCACAAGTATCAACTATGTCTGCCGCAGCAAAGATCTTAAGTGCTAACCCAACTGAATTAGAATTACAAGTTGCTCAAGCTTTTGTCGATTTAGAAGCTAGTTCTGACTTAAAGGCTGAATTGAGAGCTCTTCAATTCAAGTCTGTTAAGGAGATCGAAGTTTCGGGTAACAAGAAGGCTATTGTCATTCTTGTCCCAGTTACATCATTATCTGCATACCACAAGGTTCAAATTAGATTAACCAGAGAATTAGAAAAGAAATTCCCAGATCAACATGTTGTTATCCTTGCTGAAAGAAGAATTTTACCAAAGCCAGCAAGAACTTCAAGATTAGGTCAAAAGAGACCAAGATCAAGAACTTTAACTGCTGTTCACGAAAAGATCTTAGATGACTTAGTTTTCCCAACCGAAATTGTTGGTAAGAGAGTTAGATACTTAGTTGGTGGTAACAAAATTGCAAAGGTCTTATTAGACTCAAAGGATTCTACTAACATTGACTACAAATTAGAAACTTTCCAATCCATCTACCAAAAGTTAACCGGTAAACAAGTTGTTTTCGAAATTCCATCCAAGACTTTATAAATTTGTTTATAACAAAAACCAAAATTTAATATAATATGAGATTATAAAAACCTATCAACTTATCAATCCATACTTCTTGAATATACAAATTTGATTTGCATACAAAGATTTTTTTGAATGTATCAATTTTATTTTCATTTTCGTTATTTATTGGTCACGTATCGTAAAATTTTTTATTTCACATTTTTATCCTTTTCTTATAAATCATTATGTATAGTGAATTATTGCTTTATCTAGCATCATACTGCTGATTGTAGAATTCAGTAAATTAGGGTCTATCTTGTTTAAAAAAACATATACTGTTTTTGTATTAAAACTCTTCTGAGATCTCGAATTTTAAGGTTTAATATTTTTTCAATTACACCTATTCAATCCTGAACAAACAGTTTCACGTTTCAATTATTTCAGCATATACACAAATATTAGATTATCAACATTTTTTTAATATTTTAAATTAAACACGGTAAATCGTTCTACAATGTTAAGATTTCGGAGAATAGAGCAATCTTCAGAACCTTTTACCAAATTTCGGTTGTTTAAATCTAATTCCTTGTTGTCACACCAACAGGTTAAATATTATGCAGCTTTGAATAAATCTAGCAGATCAAATAAAAACAACAAGTTTTTTAGAAATATTGAAAATGATGAAAAGGAAGCAAATAACAAAAGGAATCAGTTAACACATGCTGCTAATAATTCTCAAATATCATATTATACAACTTATGCAGAAGATGCGTTCATGCCTTCTGTATATCTGAGTAATATAATTTTCGAATTTAAGCGTAAATATCTAGAGTTAATAGAAGTTCATGAAAAAGTGGCTATTTTCAAGTCTACAATACAACAATTTAGAATGGATTGTGATTCAAAAAGGAAATCTGATCATTTATTGGTTAAAATCGAACCTTTAATTGTCAATGTTTTATTAGAATTAGAAAACAAAGAGTTTGTCGAATTTCATCAATATATTTGTTTACAAAATATTAAGTTAAACAATAACGCAATCGATTCAAAAATCAAAGATATTTTAGAAACTGGTGAATTGATTGATAAATTTAATTTATTAACTTGCCAATCAGACCATCAACCAATTAATTTTTCAAAGTTAAGAGCTTTGTTAACAACTGAACAACAAGAAATAATATCCAAAACTTATTCAACTAATATATTAAAATTTATAATTGCAAACATTTATGGTAAATTCAATGATCGAATAAAAATTAATGAGTATTTAAGTATATTAAAACAAAGAAGTAATGATGATAACAGTATACAACGTTTTGAAAATTTCATTAATTTTTACTTTTATGACCACCCTTTAAATATTGGATTTTACTCATCGTCAAGTACACAATATATTTTAAATAAACTAGCATTATATTTAACAAAACATATTGAGGTTCCAAAAGTATATTCCGATTCATTTAATGAAATGATAATAGCTAAATTTCCATCATTTTTTAGTCATAAAACTTTATTGAGTTACTACAGAATATGTTATGGCGAATTTTCAAATGATTTACGGACTTTAAATTATAATAAGGATATTCTAAGCCCAAAGCATTCATTATTAGAAAACTTATCGCCAGTTATTAACAAAGAAAAAACAGCTTCAAATTCCATCATGTTAATATTTTTTCACAAGTATTTATCCTTTCCTGTATCAGAAAAAAACATAAGATCATTAATAAGCCAGTTCCAAGCACAACCGCCCAATCCTGAATTATTACGACAATTTAAGTTTACATTATTTCGTATAGCAAATACAATAGTTGATACCAAACCTGAATTTTCCGAGTTTTTGTTAAATTATATTCATAATGAAAATAATGAATTTGCATTACCAACATTCGAAATAATCGAGATTAATAAGTTATACTCATATTATGAAAATAATTTTGAGAACTTTTTGCATTCAATAACTGCTTTAAAGAAGTATGATTTGAAGAATTTTCAAGTTTCCTCAAAAGAGACAATAAATATTCTGGAGATCTTGAATGATTTTCAAAGGAGTGTATTTATTGAAACTTTAATAAATAGCAATGTCTCCTTTGATGATTCAACTGTAATCCGTGACTTTATCATTCCAGATCCTAACTTAGTTTCCAATATTTTTATAAACAGGAATGTTACTACACTTTATAACGATAACTCAATAGTGATGATAACCAAACTCATTCTATATTTTTCACCATGTGAAGTGTTCAAAATGATTACCATGTATTCAGATATGATGCCCTACGCAAATGCAACTTTGAGATTTTTAAAACCATATAATAACAATTTTGAATATTACTGTGCAAAACTCTCACTTTTGAAGTTTAAAAAAGGTGACTTTAGTAGTGTTCTACAAGAGTTCATTACCTTTTTGAATGAAAACGAACTATGTGATTCTGATTTAAATTTCAAATGCACAATTGCTGAACAAATTAAATTGTACAACCTATTCATAATGAGAGTTATTAAGTATAATCATTTATTAGGTGCACTTTTTGCATGTTCATTAGTTCCATGCTTTAAGAATTATTTTTTAACAGCTACTGGTATTAATGAGTCCAATGTGATTGAAATCCCAAAAGCTTTAGTCATAAATGAAAGAACTGAATTTAACAATCAATTTATTTATGAATACGTTAAAAAATATTGTGAACAAAATTCAGTTTTTAAGTTACATATTTCATTATTCAAAAAAGTTATTGATTTTACTTTACTGATTGAAGATATCAAAGAAAGGGAAGATTTTCAAAACTTACTATTTAGATTTTTTCAATCACAAATTGATCTTAAACAATTTTCACCTATGACAATTTTTAGGATTTGGCAAATCGCAGAGAATCATGGAATTGAGTCAAAATGGAAATTGAATTTTGACTTTAGCAAATACTTTGAAGATTATTATTCAGATCCAAAAAGGTTTGAAGATGATAAACCCGCTTTATCTGAAACATTTCATTTGCTTGGCAAATATGAATCTTCTCTTGAGCTTTCAAATGAATTGATTGAAAAAGTCTTTTTATCATTAAATGAAAAACAGAAATTACTGTTTATCATAAATATAAGAAACGCATTGTTATCTGTTCCATATATACCGATTATTGAAACATTTATCAAAAAATCGTTTGATTCAGATCCAGTTTCAACACTAAAAATTTTTGGTATTGAATATGATGACCCATTAGTATCAAGTACAAAAGCAAAGCGTGCAAAATGGATGAAATTTGATCCAAGATGTTATTCGAGTTTAATTGATTACTTTATGACAGATATAATTTCAAAGACTAAAAATTCTTCAATTCGACAAATGATTATGGACTCATTTAGTTTTATGAAAGAAAATGAAAACGAGCTAAACAAAGTATCAAACTTTTATAATATGTATTTAAAAGTTTCAACATTTGATTCGGATCCAATATCACTTAGCTCGAATGATTTTGAAAGTCTTTTTCAAGAATTCCAACAAACTTTTCGGTTGAGTATAATGGATAATGAACAATTTATGCCAACTTATCTTTATCAACCCTTTATTTATCATTTTATTTTCACTAGAATTTTTACATATGATTTAAAGACAATATTTAAAATTTTATATGTTGTTACAAAGAAGGATGGATGCCTAGAAAAGTTTGAATTTTGGAATATAATTAAGGACGAAGACAAGGAAGATTTAGACTTAAAGATACCAGCAATATCAATTTATTATAATGTTGATAGTGAATCTAAATATATGAATGTATTCAACTTATTGTTTACTAGTGCTAAAAATTGTAAAGAAATTACATCTGCTGAATTATCACACATAATCAATATATCGGAGAATTTAATTAGAAGTGAATTTATTACAAAAAGAAAAAAATACATTATAATGAATTGTATATTTATTTTAATTACAAAACATTCAGATTTATTATCAACATTTTATAAAAAGATGAAAATAGTTTTACCAGAGTACAAAGTTTCAAAGGCTATAATTGATGATTTGTTCTTAGCAACTTTACAAAACGATTTAGGAAGTATTGACTTAATCTTAACTAACTTATTTGAATCTCATGATATCATGACATTAAACCAATCAGTAGAATCAGTTGTCAAGAAATTAATTGATGAGGGAGAACATAATTTGGCTCAAGAACTATATTTGAAATACACCGAACGTAATCGTAAGTTTAGAATGGATGATCTCCCTGAAAGCTTCAATTGGAGTCAAGCAAAACAACCGACTGTCACAGTTGATGCAAATGCTGGGGTTAATATGAAAATGAATAAATTCAAAGTTAAACTATATGACTATGATTCATTAGCAAAATAATATTTTGAAAATAAATTTAAATAAATTCAATTTATAGAGAAAATTTTATAGAAAAGCACGATGGAAGTAAACTACATATTAAATGTAAATTATTTGTTTAGTTGAAAGCATTTAACATTTTTTCCCGACCTATTTTAGTCATGTAATCAATATCATGAATATGGTGACTATGGTAACTCGTAGTTACTGGAGAAATATTGTCAGATTTTTTTTTCTGATCAAGAGGTAAATGAAGATGTCTATGCTTTTCTTTTTGTAAACGATTTCTATGAATTGGAGATTGTGGTTTATCAATGATTGGTTTTGATTCCAATATTTTTGTTTCAATGTTTTTTCCGATACTATTGTTTCTACTTATTGGTGGAGTTATATCAGTGTATGAACTTGACGAGTTATAGCTATCATATGAATTTGTACTGTCGTTGTTACTATGAATATTATTATTAATAATATTATTAGTGTATGATTTTATATCTGTATTCTTATTTGTTTTTGTTTTTGGTTTTTCGTCAAATAGTGAATCAACTGAGTCATTTTCGGTTTGTTCGTCTAAACTGTAAGAAATTTTGCTACACAATAAAGAAGGGTTTGAATCCGATCTATTAGTACCAGTTTGTTCATCACGGTTTACAGTTAGGTACCAATAAGTTACTAAGCAACCAATTGAAATAATTGTAAATAGACCTAAACCGCCCTTACTATTTGAATTTGTTCGTTTGATAGTCGTAAATTGATCACTATCATTTGATGAAAGTAAAGAAAATAGTATTTTGATTGAAATAACGAAAAATAAAACTGTAGGTATATGAATTTTCATTGTAGAATTTTCAGATATTGAAACATTAAGATTTAAATCCATATTCCAAAATTGAATTATAATTGATAAAATAATTTGTATAGCTGATATGAACATTTTAATTATTTCATCAGTGGATAGTAAATTAGCATCTGAATTTTTAGTTGTTTTATATGCTTTTGATAGTATTGGAGATGAACTTTCTGATACTGGTGAAATTGGATAAACTTTTCTACCATTCCCTAAAGTAATCGGTTGGTCTAAGGGATGAAGATTATGTGACTTGCCATTATTATCCATTGTAATCTCAAATGCATTGCTTAACATTTCTTTGCCTGAATTACCTGAATTTTTGGAATTTTTAGAACATTCAAACTCATTCACTTCTGTAGGCAGTAGTACAACATTTGAACCATGTGGTTTGACTTTAGTTTTTTTTGATGATTTTGATGGTAGTAATGGTGATGGAAAAGATGTATCAATGGGTGATGGTGTTCTGGTGAGTCTATCTAAATGTATATTTTTGGCTAATTTGTCAAATAGTTTATTTTTTTTAGGTATTGTACCAGACATAATACGTGATTAAATATAGAGGACAAAAATTATAGAAAAGAAAACATACAAGTTACGCTTAAAAACTATATAAAACAAGAACCTGCAAAAACAATAAAGAATAAAGAAAGATCTACCAAGATCGGACTAGTCACATTATAATGTGGGTCATAGTCCTAAGCAGCCAAGTTTACATTGCTGGTTGGATCGAAACAATCCACAATGCTGCAAAATGAAAAATCAACAATTTGTATTTCCCAATTGGGAACAATGCAATACCAGCCACCTTCCTATTTGGGACTGATAAAAAAAAAAAATACAAAGTGGAGAAAGACAAACTGTCTTTTTGATCGTGTAGTAACATTTGTAAGACATTATCAAACTATACATGAATTTTATAAGAATTTATATAAAGATTGAAACACAAATAACAAGTATAAATAATGGAATAAATATATTAATAAATAAATAATGAATAAATCAAATCAAATCAATTAAATTGTTTATTTAAATTTCTTACCGAATAAAATGACTTGTAATTGGTCGTACATAGAGATAACACCGGCACCGGCAACACCTCTTAAGATGTTAGCACCACAACCCTTGAATAAGGATTTAAGACCTTCCTTTGCAACAATTTGAGAGAAAGCATCGAAAGCACCCTTATATTTGACAGCTTGACCAGAAGTCATCATCATTCTTCTTCTAACGGTATCTAATGGGTAAGAAGCGGTAGAAGCACCAGTGGTAACAACCCAACCTAATAAGAAAGCTGCTAAAAAGTTGGTTTCTAAAGAACCGACTAAAACAACTGGCTTTAAAGAATCAAATAAACCAAAGTATAAACCTCTGTAAACAACAATACCAACAACAGATGGTAAGAAACCTCTGTATAAACCTGCAATACCATCAGAAGCAAGAGTCTTCTTGTAAACATCAAATAAACCGTTGAATTGTCTTTCACCGTTACCCTTTGATGCCTTAGCATCATTAGCTAATCTAGTTCTAGCATAATCTAATGAGTAAACAAAGAAAAGGGAAGTACCACCGGCTAAACCACCAGAAGCTAAGTTACCACCAAACCATAACCAGTAACCTTCATCCTTCTTGAAACCAAACATCTTCTTAAATTTATCCTTGAAGGCAAAGTTTAATGCTTGGGTTGGGAAGTATCTAATAACATTAGCAGTATTACCTCTCCAGAAAGAGACAACACCTTCTTCCTTAGCAGTTCTTGAGAAACATTCAGCAATACCATCGTACTTTCTGGATAATCTACCTTGCTTTAGCATTTCATCTTGATTTTGAATTAATAACTTAACTCTTTCAATTGGAGCAGCTGCGGTCTTTGAGACAGCAGCAGAAATACCACCCATAAGGAAATCGGTCCAGAAACTAGATTGAAGCTTTTTTTCACCAGACATTGTTGTTGTTTATATAAAAATATACCTTAGAGAAGGAGAGAAACCAAAAGAAAAAGGGAGGAAAAGGGAGAAGAAGAAGAACAGAATTTGTTTCAACATTAAAATTGGAGTGGATCTCGTTGTAGTTATATAGTTTTGAATTTTCTTGCCCCGGTGCGTGAATTTTTTGGAAATTTTGTCAAGATCCGTTCTTGCCCGTGCACAGAATGGCAGATTTAATGGATATTACGTAATGTGGGGGTGCTCTGTGATTGGCTGAAACCCCCAAAACAGGGAGAGCGCGAAAAAAAAAACGTAGAAAATGGAAAATAGAAAGTAGAAATAATAGAAAAAAATTGAAAGATTGCTAGCAAATTTGGCAATTGTTGATATTTAACGGCGTGTAGCGTGTAGCCGTTGATAACTACAAGATGAATATGTGTATGTATCGGTAAATTTATATAAACAAAAGTATCATGAATTGTAAAACAAGTACAGCTAGTACGCTTTGTAAGAAAGTGGAAATATCTCACCTGTAGTGGATATAAGCCTTGTTTAAACTGCGCAGAGATACGCTTGCGATTATACTGATAGGCAATTCAGATAAATACACATACAATTTTCTTATACCTCCAATAGCACAAGACTTGATTATTGATTTTTGATTATTGATTTTTGATTTTTGATTTTCGTTTTTCGTTTTTTGTTTTTCGTTCTCGAGAATAGTATTTTCTATTCTCGTTTTTCTACTTTCTATTTTCCCATTTTCACGTAAATATCAAGCACAAAATTTGATATGATTAAAATCTTAATAGTTGTTATATAAAAAGTTTAAAGTAGATGTATAACTAAAACTACACATTTAGTAACCTAATGCAGCTAATTTTTGGGTTGCTTCGGTTTCACCAACAGTTGCCTTTGCTGCAGCTAATTTCTTGGATGCAGATAATTTCTTAGAATAGTATTCTGCTGCCTTTGCCTTTCTCTTTTCTTCTAAAGAGTCAACAATTGATTCGTATTTCCAACCAACAGATGCAGATAATCTACCAAGGGAAGTGTATTTTCTACCTGGCTTTAATCTTAAAACTCTTAAAGCTTGTGGAACAACAATTCTCTTCTTCTTGTCATATGGAGGTGGGACACCTTCGAAAACCTTTAATCTTTCTAAAGCAGCCTTACCTCTTGCAGTCTTGTGTGGAATCATACCTCTAACTGCTTTGTAGAAAATTCTTGATGGTGCTCTGAAATGGAATTGACCTCTTCTGTGGTTGAAGTTGGTGGATTTTCTTAAGTAATCGTGGTACTTTAATTTGTTTCTGAAAAATTCACCTGAGACGTTCATATCTTCACATCTAACAACGACAATCTTTTGACCATCTAAAAGTTCCTTAGCAACAATAGAAGCTAATCTACCTAATAAATGACCCTTACCTAGAATAAAAAATAATAATAATGAGGTATAACTATGTTAGTATTACGTTTTAAAAAAATTGATGACAAATGTTTTAATTATATGATATTAACCATTTGGTTGTTCATTCATTATTGGAATTCTCTACTGTCTTTAAAAGATATTATTGAAGGACCATCATAACTATTGCTTGATCTTGATGCTTTTAAAATAGTCAAATGTTAAATAATATTTAAGTCTTTTTTTGTTTCACTTATTGATTCATTATATCATTTATGTTTAATAATAACAATTTTAACATCAAAATTTTATCTTTCATTTGCAATCAAATATTTAATACTCATAATAATCTAGTTAATTCAATTTTGAGAACTGTATATTATACATACCGTCAACGACAACAACTGGTTGAAATTCGCTCATTTTTGAATGCCAAATATGTTGTATTATTAATCTAACAAATCAAAGGGAAAATAATATCAAAAGTTGTTATATTGAAATTTAATTATCATGAGAAAAATTCAGTCAATACAAAATTCGAGAGTGGGTTTGGCAACCAGGATCCCAACTGCGACCCGCAATTGTCATTCGCACTGCAAAATTGTTGTGAGGTGCAAGGGGGGCACACAAAAAACGCAGTCACGCTTTGGGTCGATAGTGCGCACAAAAAATCTCAATAATATAGATTGCTAAAAGTGCACACGTGACTACATGTTTTTGAAATGAATAACTCTCTCCTCATCTAGACTCCAACGCATCCATTTACATTTCCAAATTAGGCAAACTATATAATCATTATATCTAAATGTACAAATTATCTATACTACAGTTACCACCATTTAAAACAATTTGATTGTCCATCATACTTCGTACTAGCCTTCCCGAATGCTTAATATTAAACCCAAGCTGTGGCCTGCGTTGTACTAGGAAGCATGTTGTATTGAATAATTGGGAAATCTTCCTTATTAGCCTAATTATCTTTGTAATTAGTTTTGTTGCAACCAAATAATTTTCAAAAGATGAAATATTAAATGATTCATCAAGATCTTCAATTACTATACACTGAGGTTTGGGTGTTGTGGTGCTATATATTATTGTATTCAATAGCTGATGTAGTTGTGATAGAGTGACCGTTTGATAGATTGAAATATTATTCAAAATTGATTCATTTAATGTACATGTCTTCAATCTATCAACATCAAATAACAGGGAAGAAATGTGAACCACATTATATGATGCTTTACTGTTTATTTGATCAACGTAATACTGGATGGCAAACTATAGTATAGTGTTAGTATTATGGTTCAGATTAAAGACGCGTTTTAATTGATTCAATTTTTAAGAGTATTAACATACATTAGTGGAGAACTGGGTATTTACCACGCCTGGCACATATTCTACCAGTGAGACAGCACCATCGATATTGTGACAGTCTACGGTCTCCATCACTGAGGGGAACTCTGTACTGTGCACCTAGGTGGACCAGATAATCCCTTTGTCCAATGACGGACTTTTGTTTAACAGTGCGTAAAATGGTGGCATAGCATCCCGCGCCACATCTAGAAAACCATCCCACGCCTCCACTTTTCAAACGGACCTTCGGAGTGGGAAACGAAATTGATCGACAAGTAAGACGGTCGCTATATTTAAAGCACTAACCGTCCTTTTTTCTGGTATCTAACCTTGATTGCACGGTTCACATTTTTGTATAAACATCACACAATGTTTAGATCCACTAATATACGTATCTCTCGTTTTGTGAGAGCTTCAAAGATTTCCACGCGGTTAGGGAAACTCAATTATTCTCAACAATCATCTATTAATTATCAATCACAATCTAGCAATTCAAGTAAAAACAGATTATCAGCTATCACCTTAGCTACAATTCTTTCATCGTCTGCTTTATATTGTTTATCTAATATTTATTCTAATGAATCGTCTTTAATTGATGAAACTACACCAACAATTCCATTGGAAGAATTCATGAAGCACAATTCAAAAAATGATTGTTGGATTGCAATTAATCGTAAAGTTTTCAATGTAACTGATTTCATTTCTAATCATCCAGGTGGTGAGTCTCCCTTAATTACTCATGCTGGCTATGATGCTACTAAAGTGTATGAAAAATTACATCCAAAGGGTACAATCGAAAAATTTCTACCGGCTGAAGATTTCATTGGTTTGTTGGATGAAGATGCACCAAAGTTAGAAGCCGATTATGCGGTTGATGATGATGAAATTTTAAGATTAGAAAACGTTAAGCATATTCCACCTTTATCAAGTATTCAAAATGTTTATGATTTTGAACATATTGCAAAAAATATTCTACCAAAAGATGCATGGGCTTATTATTCATGTGGTGCTGACGATGAAATTTCAATGAGGGAAAATCACTATGCATATCAAAGAGTTTACTTTAGACCTAGGGTTTGTGTTAATGTTAGAGAAATTGATACTTCAACAACCATTTTAGGTTCTGAATCAAGTGTACCATTCTATGTTTCTGCGACAGCATTAGCAAAATTAGGCTATCCAGAAGGTGAATGTTCGATTGCTAGAGGTGCTGGTAAAGAAGGTGTAATCCAAATGATTTCAACGTTATCTTCTATGTCGTTGAAAGAAATTGCTGATGCGAGAATCCCAGGTGCAACTCAATGGTTTCAATTATATATCAATGAAGATAGAAAGGTTGCAAGAGAAATGGTCGAAAATGCTGAAAATTTAGGTATGAAAGCTATTTTCATTACTGTTGATGCGCCATCTTTAGGTAACAGAGAAAAGGACAAGAGATTAAAATTTGTTAATGATACTGATGTTGAGTTAGGTGATGGTGTTGATAGAGATAGTGGTGCCTCAAAGGCATTATCTTCATTTATTGATTGTAATGTTGATTGGTCTGATGTTAAACAAGTTAAATCATGGACCAAATTGCCAGTTTTAGTTAAAGGTGTTCAAACCGTTGAAGATGTTCTGGAAGCTTATGATGCAGGATGTCAAGGTGTTGTCTTATCAAATCATGGTGGTAGACAATTGGATACATCACCTCCTCCAATTGAATTATTAGCTGAAACCGTTCCTGTTTTAAAACAACTGAATAAATTAAGACCTGATTTTGAAATTTTAATTGATGGTGGTATCAAAAGAGGTACTGATATATTAAAGGCTGTTGCAATTGGCGGTAAGGATATTAAAGTTTCTTGTGGTCTGGGTAGACCATTTCTTTATGCAAATTCTGCCTATGGTGAAAATGGTGTTAGGAAATTAATTCAAATTTTAAAGGATGAATTGGAAATGGATATGAGATTTTTAGGTGTCACCAAAATTGACCAAATTAGTAATAAAGTTGTTGATACAAGACGTTTACTAGGAAGAGATGCTACAAATTATTTGTATAACAATGTCTACGTTCCACTTGATGTTGTTAAGTTTACAAATGAAAATTAAAAGAAAATCTATTTATAAAATCATGTGTACATACTATAAATATGTTATAAAATATAAAATTATTCAGTGTTATTATTAATGGTCATTTCTTCATTTATTAACAATTGATTTAATAAAATTTGTTTTTTCAACCAAAAATATCGTGACGAATTGTTATATTTTACAAGCTCAATGTCTAATAACTTTCTTAATCGTACTAATTTTGCATAGTATGCACTTTGGTTATTAACGAACTGCTTAAGTTGATCAGAAGTTAATTTATCAATATCTTCAGTTTGTAAATCTTCAATACTTGCAATTTTATTTTTATTTTCAGTACTTAGTTTATGTTCGGAAAACTCATTTAAGATAACTTTTAAATCTTGTGTTATTTGACCTTTTAATTCAGGATTATAGTCAATGTTTCTATAATTATAATGGTTTGAAATTTTTTTATTTAATGTATCATCATTTATTTTCCTCTTTTTTCGTTTTATTTCATGAAATGAACCGATTAACTCATTGTGATTCATTAATTTTAATTCATTGTTTACTCGTTTTTCAATACTATTGGCAATTCTTTTACCACTTGAATTAATATCAAATTTCAAACCATTTTTATTTTGAAATTCATAAAAAGATTGAATCAATTTCTTATTCACAGTTTCATAAGAATCGGTTAAACTATTTGATTCAACATCATGAACAGCCTTTAAATGCTTTAATAACGCATCTGATCTTGTGAACGATTTGAGACATTCAGGCAGTATACAATAAAAAGGTTTTTCTCCCGTATGCGTTCTAATATGTGATAGTAGTGCAAATCTACTATGTTGTGCAATGCCATTCCTTGAACACTTATCCCATTTACAAATGTATTCAGAATTGTTATTATAGTTATTAATGTTCTTTTTTGATGTTATATGATCCGTATTGATATGCTGAACTAAATCATCCAATTCAGGTAATTGTGTAAAACACCCATCCCACCGACAAATATGAATGTCCTTTGGATCCAATTGTTGTGTGTTGGAATTATTCAGATTGTTATTATCGTTATTTCTTTTTTCCATATTCAGAAATTCTTCTTCCAAATCATCGTCATTAACGTTTCTTGCTGATAGTAAATCTCTTTCCATAGAATTTGATTGAAAGTTCATTGTTGACTAAGGCAAAATATCTTGTTAATATTTATTATTCAACAGTATGTAGACTAACCTGTCTTCATTAAATTGTTGGTCATGATCATCAGTAATAAAGAAGTAGAATATACAGTCACCGCGAACCTTCAATTGTCAAACGTTTCGTCCAATTTTCAGTTTGCACTTTTCAATTTGTCGACGTCTTTTTTTTCAACTTTTTAGATTGGCAGAATATACCAAGGACAAAGCAATACCATGTCTGATTTGCAACTTATCATTTTAAAAACTTTAGGGGAAAAAGGTTCCATCCCTGACTCTACTGTTGAATTTCCAAATGAATCATCTCAATCTCTGCAAGCTGCACTTAATTCATTACTCGCAAGAGCCATGATTACTTATAAAACTAATGAATCCGAGGTTTATAGTTTAACTGAAGAAGCAAAAGATATTGTTTCTAATGGTTCCCATGAATATAGACTTTTAAATGAAGTTTTAAAAAATCTTGAAGGTTTAAAAATTTCAGAAATCGATTCAGTTATGGGTAAAAATGGTAAAGTTGCTCAAGGTCGTGCATTTAAAAGTGGTTGGATTTCAAAAGATGGTGATAAACTTGTTGCTAAAGTTGATAGTGCATCATCTGTTGAAGATACAACTTCTGTCCAATTAAAAGAAATTGTTAAAACTGGTATATTGTCAAATAAGAAAGATTTAGCAGATTTGAAGAAAAGAAAGTTAATCACTCCAACAAAAGTTTTTAAATTCACAATTGAAAAAGGTCCAGAATTTGCATTAGAAATCAAGCAATTTGAAACCGATATAACAGCTGAGATGCTTCAATCAGGCGCATGGAAAACTGCTTCATTCAAACCATATAATTTCAATTCCGAAGGTGACTTACCAAGTTCTGGTGCTTTACATCCATTAAATAAAGTTAGAGAAGAATTTAGACAAATTTTCTTTTCGTTGGGTTTTTCAGAAATGCCATCAAACCAATATGTTGAATCAGGTTTCTGGAATTTTGATACATTATTTGTTCCTCAACAACATCCAGCAAGAGATTTACAAGATACCTTTTATTTAAAGGATCCAAAAACTGCACTTCCTCCAACTGATAAAGAATACTTAGAAAATATTAAAGCAGTTCATGAAAGTGGTAAATATGGTTCAATTGGTTATAGATATCCATGGCATTTAGAAGAATCCTTACGTACGGTTTTAAGAACACATACAACTGCAATTTCATCAAAGATGTTGAAAGAATTAGCAAAAGATCCAAAACCAACAAGGTTATTCTCAATTGATAGAGTTTTCAGAAATGAAGCAGTTGATGCAACACATTTAGCTGAATTTCATCAAGTTGAAGGTGTCTTTGCAGATTATAACTTAACTTTAGGTGATTTAATTGGATTTATGCAACAATTCTTTGAAAAGATGGGAGTGACGGATTTAAGATTTAAAGCAACCTATAATCCATACACTGAGCCATCAATGGAAATGTATTCATGGCATGAAGGTTTAGGTAAATGGGTTGAAATTGGTAATTCGGGTATGTTTAGACCTGAAATGTTAGAATCCATGGGATTACCTAAAGATTTAAGAGTTTTAGGATGGGGTTTATCGTTAGAAAGACCAACTATGATTAAATATGGTGTTAGTAATATTAGAGAATTATTAGGTCATAAAGTTGATTTAGATTTCATTGAAAATAATCCAGCTGCTAGACTTGATGAAGAAATTAATTAATTAAATTTCATTCACTTATAGTTTACTATTTTGTTTTTATAGATCTTTCACTTATTTAAATCGATACATATAATTGATTTAATTAACCACATAAATAAAGTTTAATTCTTATTGAACAATTACTATTTATTGTTATGCCATGATAACACATAAAAAATAAAGTATGTATCATTTTTAATATGGTGATGCTAATTAAAAAAACGTTACACTTATTTTTCCGTTTTCCTTTTTCCGTATGAACGACCAACTTTTCTTTTTTTTCAGTACAAATACATTAAAATAAAAAATACAAAATTTGTAGCTTTTTGTATGAAACTTAAAAGAAATTACCCTCAATCATGAAAACAAACGATTTATAACTTTTACTTATTTGCAAGTCAAATACAGCTATTTTATCTATTGGTATATTTTATTTTACTACTTTCTGCAGACCGAAATGCTAACGTAAAACAAGAAAGAAGAAACGACCACAAAAACTGATTGAAGAGGTGAAAAAAAAAGAGTAAAAGTAAAGCCCTGCAATATGAATAATTAGTGCACTGTAGGTTGCTTTACCAGCAGTGAATCGACAAAAGCTACAAAAGTTTCTATTGTTCTAACAGTCAGGGTCATCATGTACAAAAGATGAGTTCATCGCCGAAAGTGGCAATTTCGCATTTTCTGCATTTTCTGCATTTCTTTCAAACTTTTTCCAAATTTTTTTCTTTTTGCTTTCCGAGTGAAAAATTTTTAAACCTTTTTTTTTATTTAAGGCGAGGTCTTGCCTCCAAATGCAGTGCTGGAATTGACGTTATGTACTTCTTTCACTATTTTTTACCATTTTACTGGTTGTTTTAACCATTTTTAACATTTTTCTTTCTTCTCCTTTCTTCAGAACAGACCCCTGATCTAATCTCATTTAAAGAAAACAAAGTTTTACATCAAAAACAACGATCTTATACACCCCCATATTTTAAGATCAACCTAATTTTCTTTACTCAATTGCAATTAAAAACAATTCAAAAAATTTATACATTTCAAGTTCATTTTATTAATTTTATTTTGAACTTTTATTAATATATTATTAGTCTATTGTCTTGTCAATTCACTATTAAGGTATGTTTATATTTTTTTAAATTCCTTTTAATCATCAAGTTCAATTATTTCAGCCGTCTGTTTTGGAGAAGAAAGAGTTTTATAATAGGTAATTCACTTGATTTAGGTCAAGCATAATGCCTCTCTAAACCTCTCCTTAATAGTACTGTAATAGTTGTAATTCTATGGTTTAAAGTAAAAAATTCTTTTATGTTTTTGTGACCAAGAAATACTAACGATTCCTATTTGCAAAAAAAAAATTTCTGAAAAGTCTTTTTTTTTTTTTGTGTAAATATTTTGCTGCAGCACTTTTTTTCACAAAAAATCACAGTTACAAGTCATTATAATTACAATTTCAATATAATTAGTTTTAGTAAACATGACTTTTCATAATCCAATTTCCCCATCTTTTGAAAAACTCGGTACTAAATTAGTTACTTTGGAAACCCAAGATGGTATTGCTATTCAAGGTTATTCATTCGGTGCTGATGTTGCTGCTGCCGGTGAATTAGTTTTCCAAACTGGTATGGTTGGTTATCCCGAATCCATTACTGATCCTTCTTATGAAGGTCAAATTTTAGTTATTACTTATCCGCTTGTTGGTAACTATGGTGTTCCTGATAGAAAACTAATGGATGATGTCGTTAAGTCTCTTCCAAAATATTTTGAATCCAATAGAATTCATGTTGCTGGTTTAGTTGTCGCTCATTATACGGAAGAATATTCTCATTATTTAGCAACTTCTTCATTAGGTCAATGGTTAAAGGAGCAAGGTATCCCAGCCATTTATGGTGTTGATACCAGATCTTTAACTAAGAGATTAAGAGAAAAAGGTTCGACTTTAGGTAGATTCTGTTTAAAGAAAGATTCAATTGATGTTGAAAAAGCTTTACAAGATTCTGAATGGGAAAAACATTTTGAAATTCCTGAATGGGTTAATCCAAATACTCAAAATTTAGTTGCTAAAGTTTCTACTAAAGAACCAGTTATTTATGAACCACCAAAGGAATTAGCTAAATTAGGTCCAGATGGTAAGATTATAAGAATTGTCGCCGTCGATGTTGGTATGAAATATAATCAAATTAGATGTTTCGTCAACAGAGGTGTCTCTTTAAAAGTAGTTCCTTGGAATCATGATTTTACCAAGGAAGAATATGATGGTCTGTTCATCTCCAATGGTCCAGGTGATCCATCTGTTATGACTGACGTTGTTTCAAAATTAAAAACTTGTTTAGATGAAGCAAAAACCCCAATCTTCGGTATTTGTTTAGGTCATCAATTAATGGCCAGAGCTTCTGGTGCAACTACTTCAAAACTTAAGTTTGGTAATAGAGGTCACAATATTCCATGTACTTCGACTGTTTCCGGTAGATGTTACATTACTTCTCAAAATCATGGTTATGCTGTTGATGTTAATACTTTAAAATCTGGTTGGAAAGAATTATTTGTTAATGCTAACGATGGTTCAAATGAAGGTATTTATAATACTGAAAAGCCTTTCTTCTCGGTTCAATTTCATCCTGAATCCACTCCAGGTCCAAGAGATACTGAATTTTTATTTGATACTTTTATTCAATCTGTTATTGATTTCAAGCAATCTAAGACCTTAAAGGCTGTTGAATTCCCAGGTGGTAAAAAGGAAGATAATGAAAAATTACATCCAAGATTAAAGCCAAAGAAGGTTTTAGTTTTGGGTTCTGGTGGTTTATCCATTGGTCAAGCTGGGGAATTCGATTATTCTGGTTCTCAAGCTATCAAAGCATTAAAGGAAGAAGGAATTTACACTATTTTAGTTAATCCAAATATTGCTACCATTCAAACTTCTAAAGGTTTAGCAGATAAAGTTTACTTTTTACCAGTTACTCCAGAATTCGTTAGAAAAATCATTAAACACGAAAAACCAGATGCAATTTATTGTACTTTTGGTGGTCAAACCGCATTAAATGTTGGTATTAAATTAAAGGATGAATTTGAATCTTTAGGTGTTAAGGTTTTGGGTACTCCAATTGAAACTGTTATTACCACTGAAGATAGAGAATTATTTGCAAGATCTATGGATGAAATTAATGAAAAATGTGCTAAATCTGAGACTGCTTCCACTATTCAAGAAGCACTTGATGCTGTCAAGACTATCGGTTTCCCAGTTATTGTTAGAGCTGCTTATGCATTAGGTGGTTTAGGTTCTGGTTTTGCTGATAATGAAGAAGAATTAATTGAACTTTGTAACAAAGCATTTGCAGCTTCTCCACAAGTTTTAGTTGAAAGATCAATGAAAGGTTGGAAAGAAGTTGAATATGAAGTTGTCAGAGATGCTTATGATAATTGTATTACTGTTTGTAACATGGAAAATTTCGATCCATTAGGTATTCATACTGGTGATTCCATTGTTGTTGCTCCATCTCAAACTTTATCTGATGAAGATTACAATATGTTAAGAACTACTGCTGTCAATGTTATTAGACATTTAGGTGTTGTTGGTGAATGTAACATTCAATATGCTTTAAACCCATATTCTAAAGAGTATTGTATTATTGAAGTTAATGCTAGATTATCAAGATCATCAGCTTTAGCATCTAAGGCAACTGGTTACCCATTAGCATATACTGCTGCTAAATTAGGTTTGAACATTCCATTAAATGAAATTAAAAATTCCGTGACTAAGGTTACTTGTGCATGTTTTGAACCATCATTAGATTACTGTGTTGTTAAGATTCCAAGATGGGATTTAAAGAAGTTCACCAGAGTTTCAAACTTACTTTCATCATCAATGAAATCTGTTGGTGAAGTTATGAGTATTGGTAGAACTTTTGAAGAAGCTATTCAAAAGGCTATTAGATCAACTGATTATCAAAACTTAGGTTTCAATGCAACTGAAGCTTTAATGAGCATTGATATTGATTCTGAATTACAAACTCCATCTGATCAAAGATTATTTGCAATTGCTAATGCTATGACTAATGGTTATGATGTTGAAAAGATTCATAAAATGACCAACATTGATAGATGGTTCTTAACAAAACTATATGGTTTAATCAAATTTGGTGAACATATTTCGTCTTTCACCACTAAAGAAAACTTACCAATCAGAGTTTTAAAGGAAGCCAAACAATTAGGTTTTGAAGATAGACAAATTGCTAAATTCTTAAATTCTAATGAAGTTGCTATTAGAAGATTAAGAAAGGATGCAGGTATTATTCCAGTTGTTAAACAAATTGATACTGTTGCAGCTGAATTCCCAGCTTTCACTAACTATTTATACATCACTTACAATGGTCAAGATTCTGACGTTGATTTCAATGATAAGGGTATTATGGTCTTAGGTTCTGGTGTTTACAGAATTGGTTCTTCTGTGGAATTTGATTGGTGTGCGGTTACTGCAATTAGAACTTTGAGAGATCAAGGTTTTAAGACAATTATGGTTAATTACAATCCAGAAACTGTTTCTACTGATTATGATGAAGCTGATAGATTATATTTTGAAACCATTAATCTTGAAAGAGTTTTAGATATTTATGAACTTGAAAATTCTGCTGGTGTTATTGTTTCCATGGGTGGACAAACTTCAAACAATATTGCCTTACAATTACAAAGACAAAACTTAAAGGTCTTAGGTACTTCTCCAGCTATGATTGATTCTGCTGAAAACAGATATAAATTCTCAAGAATGTTGGATAATATTGGTGTTGATCAACCAGCATGGAAGGAATTAACATCTGTTGAAGAAGCTGAAGCTTTTGCTGATAAGGTTTCTTATCCAGTTTTAGTTAGACCATCTTATGTTTTATCTGGTGCTGCTATGAACACTGTTTATTCAAAGGATGATTTAGCATCCTATTTATCTCAAGCTGTCGAAGTTTCTCCAGATTATCCTGTTGTTCTTACTAAATATATTGAAAATGCTAAGGAAATTGAGATGGATGCGGTTGCAAAGGATGGTAAATTAATCATGCACGTTGTTGCAGAACATGTCGAAAATGCGGGTGTCCATTCAGGTGATGCTACTTTAATTGTTCCACCACAAGATTTAGCTCCAGAAACTGTTAAAAGAATTGTTGAAGCAACTGCTAAAATTGGTAAAGCTCTTGATGTTACTGGTCCTTATAACATTCAATTTATTGCTAAGAACAATGAAATTAAGGTTATTGAATGTAACGTTAGAGCTTCAAGATCATTCCCATTCAATTCTAAGGTTGTTGGTACTAACATGATTGAAATGGCTACCAAGGCAATCATGGATCTTCCAGTAACTCCATACCCAACCCAAAAATTACCAGATGATTATTGTGCTATTAAGGTTCCTCAATTCTCATTTTCGAGATTATCAGGTGCTGATCCAGTTTTAGGTGTTGAAATGGCTTCCACTGGTGAAGTTGCATGTTTCGGTCACAACAAGTATGAGGCATACTTAAAATCATTAATTTCAACTGGATTCCAATTACCAAAGAAAAATATTTTATTATCTGTTGGTTCTTATAAGGAAAAGCAAGAATTATTACCATCTATTAAAAAATTATCTCAATTAGGTTACGCATTATTTGCTACTTCAGGTACTGCTGATTTTATTCAAGAGCATGGTATTCCAGTTAAATATTTAGAATTATTGAATGCTGAAGAAGAAGAACAAAAGGCTGAATATTCATTAACTCAACATTTAGCAAACAATTTAATTGATTTATATATTAACTTACCATCAGCTAATAGATTCAGAAGACCATCATCATACGTTTCTAAGGGTTACCAAACAAGAAGAATGGCTGTTGATTATCAAGTCCCATTGGTTACCAATGTTAAGTGTGCTAAACTCTTAATTGAAGCAATTGCTAGAAACGAAATTTTAGATGTTGATTCTATTGATGCACAAACTTCTCATACTACTGTACAATTACCAGGTTTAATTTCTATCGGTACTTTTGTTCCAACTTTAGGTGAAGATGGTGCAGCTGCATTTGAAGAAACTACTAAGGCTTCACTTGCTTCAGGTTTTGTTTTCAACTCAATTATTCCAGTTACTTCTGAAGGTGCTTATGTTGTTGATGGTAGAACCTTAACAAGAGCTACCGAAGCTATTCGTGGTAATGCATATTCCGATTATTCATTATTTGTTTCTGCAACTGAAAACAATTCACAACAACTTCAACAAGTTTCTGCTTTAACTTCTGCTTTATACATTAATGCAGATGATTTTGATGCGTCTGTTATTCCAAGTTTCTCATCACATTTCGGTGCTTGGCCAAACAACAAACCAATTATTGTTGATGCTAAATCTACTTCACTTGCATCATTATTATTATTGGCATCCTTATTCAATTCAAAGATTCACGTTACTAATGTTACTAGTAAAGATGATTTTGCTTTAATTTCAATGTCTAAACAAAAGAATTTAAATGTTACATGTGATGCAACTATTTACTCATTATTTTATTCACAATCAGATTATGCTGATGCAACTTTCTTACCAACTAAGGAAGATCAAAAGGCATTATGGGATAACTTAGAATTTATTGATTGTTTATCTGTTGGTACTACACCATCTAAATTAGCTGAATTTTTAGGTAAGCCAGTTTCTGCGGGTCTTGGATTTGCAGATTCTATTCCATTATTAATGACTGCTGTTTCTGAAGGCAAATTAACTATTGAAGATATTGTCAGTAAATTACATGAAAATCCAATTAATATTCTTGGTTTAAGTGAAAGTGAATCATATATTGATGTTAATGTTGATAGAAAGGCATCTAGCTTAAAATCACCAGTTCAAGTTTGGTCACCAGTTAAAGATGCTACTGGATCAGTTGAAAGAGTTTACATGAATAATCAAACTATTTGTTTAGAAGGTGAATTTATTGTTCAAGAAGCTTTAGGTAAAGAAAGTATTGCCCAACATACATCATCAATCGCTAATGAATCTGCAATTGATACCACGTCACATGCTCCATTAGGTATTTCATCTCCAAGTATTAGAAGAGGTTCAAGATTTTCATTTGATATTGCTAGAAGACATTCATTAATTGATTCATTAAAGGATGGTGAAGATGAAGATTTACCAACAGGTGCCGATTTAGTTTCATCTAAACCACCAAGAGAATTATCACCACCAAATGCAATTTCAACTTACATTAAAGGTCATAATCCATTTTTAAGAAAGAACATTCTTTCAGTTGGTCAACTTGGTAGACGTGAATTACATGCATTATTTACAGTTGCACAAGAAATGAGATTAGCAGTTGAAAGAGAAGGTGTTTTAGATATATTAAAGGGTAGAGTTTTAACTAATGCATTCTTTGAACCATCAACTAGAACTGCATCATCATTTAATGCGGCAATGCAAAGATTAGGTGGTAGAGTTGTTTCAATTAGTGAACAAGGATCATCAATTAAAAAGGGTGAAACATTACAAGATACTATTAGAACCATGGCATGTTATTCAGATGCTATTGTTTTAAGACATCCAGCTGAAGAATCAGCAGAAATTGCAGATAAATATTCACCAGTTCCAGTTATTAATGGTGGTAATGGATCAAGAGAACATCCAACACAAGCATTTTTAGATTTATTCACTATGAGAGAAGAATTAGGTACTGTTAATGGTATTACTGTTACATTTATGGGAGATTTAAAATATGGTAGACCAGTTCATTCATTATGTAAATTATTAAAACAATATCAAGTTAAGATTTATTTAGTTTCACCAGAAGAGTTAAGATTACCAGAAAATTTAAGAGAATCATTAAAGGAATCAGGTATGTTATTAGGTGAAAGTACTGAATTAACAACTGAAATTATTGCTAAATCTGATGTTTTATACTGTACTAGAATTCAACAAGAAAGATTTAAGGATCCAACCAAGTATGATAGATTAAAGGGAACATATGAAATTAACAATAAAGTTTTAAAGAATGCAAAACAACATATGTGTGTTATGCATCCACTTCCAAGAGTTGATGAAATTAAGGAAGAAGTTGATTTTGATCAAAGAGCTGCTTATTTCAGACAAATGAGATATGGATTATTTGTTAGAATGGCCATTTTAGCAATGGTTATCGGTGTTGAGTTTTAAGAAGGAAGAATGAGGCAAGATGGGGTAGAAATTATAAAAGTTTAAAAGTAAAATAACTTTTGATGGTTCTTTTTTATTTGGAAATGTTTTAAAATAGATAGTGTATATTGGGGAATATCTAAAACTATTATTAGAAGATTATTTTTAAAGAATCATCGAATATTGTGATTTACTGTTTAATTTGTTTACTTAAAATTTATAAAAAAATAATAATAATGAAATTTAATTAAAAAGGAGAGAATAGAATAGAATGAAATGTGGAATCTATCGAACTGAAAAAAAAAAAAGAACGGTAAACTTCACAACCATATGGAAGGAAAATGATGGTAATTAATAATTACTTTATTCTTGATTATACAAAAAATATAATTCGTGCCTCCTGTCGGAATTGAACCAACGATCTTCGCATTACGAGTGCGACGCCTTACCACTTGGCCAAGGAGGCAATATCACGTTTCCACGCCTATGCAAATGATCGATCGGATAAATCTAGCGTCGCTAAATTTCTAAATTCTATTTACAAACGGGCTTGTTATGTCTCAGCTTTCATCTTTTGTTCATTTTTATAACTATTACCCTTTATTTTAACTTATATATAAGGAGACATAGTTCTCTAGTTATTTACTATATCTAGTCTATTTTATAGTTTATTTAACTACCAAACTGATGGATACTTTGAGAGTATTACAACAACGTATTGATGAATCAATTTCTCAGCAAAATGCATTGTTTAAATCTTAATAAAAGCATAATAATCAAGTTAGATATAGGTTAACGAATATCCAATTTGAAAGTATTTGTTATAAAACAGACAGAATACTTACAGTCGAATCACACACTTATTATGATGGACAAGCTTCAAGTTGACCAAAATTTTAAAGCAAACAGATAAGCTTGCGATGAGAGTACAAAAACAACGTGATGAAACGATGAAAGGGGAGTTAAAAAAAAAATAAATGGGTGACAATTGATCCGAAACTACAGATATCTAACATTACTTGAACTAAAGTGATTTCAGAATTATGAAGAGGGGGCAAAATTGGTTAACCAATTCAACCAAATGAACAATGCAATAGGATTCTTGATGTTTGGCAACAAGAAATTTTACATATTATGCGAGTCTGTATTATTGTACTGAAAGGTGAATAGTGTTGAATGAACATTTTATACAAACTAACGAGGAAAGAGTATTTTAGTATCAAACTTTCAAAGTCAGGTAGAAAAAAGAAAAAAGTTTTGTTGTGATTGCGAAGATGACGATCTTATCCAGTGAAGATAGCAGTGTGATTATAACAAACATTTCAACTTTACATGTGTAGTAATGTGTATGTATGGTACTTCCTAATCGGACACTTTTTGAAGGTTTGTTGTTCTCAACGCGTTAGTGAATTTTCAATTTTTCAATTATTTCAAATATTTTTCATGTTTTGTTTTCCCGATTCGCAAGTTGCAAGTTGTAATTCGCAATTCGCGCTTATTCGCAACTTTCAACAGTTTGTTTACACAGTGTCAAAAGACAAGCGGTTTAGAGTATAGACGTTTCTTTATTTAGATTGATAATAGAAACACCATATAAGAAGATATTAAGGATGGTTACAGTCATCGAGAGTTCATCAGCTGTATGTATACGCTAGCGACCTTTCATTATGTTGAATGAAATACTAACCTATTAATAACATCCCCATATCCATTCTATAGTTGAGAAAAAAGAAGATTTTGAAAAAATCACTAAATTTTAGTATCATGATTATTGGAGAATCAGGTAGTGGTAGAAGTACATTTATTAATACCTTATGTGATGAATCAATAGTTGAAAATGGTAGCAGTAACGTGAATGTTTATGGAGGAGAGATCAATACGGAATTAACATTAAGGAAATCAAACGTTGAATTAGAAGACAATGAAGGTGTTAAAATCAATCTCAATATTATCGATACACCAGGATTTGGAGATGCTATTGATAATGAGAACTCATTCAAAGTGATTAAAGATTATATTAAATATCAATTTGATGAGATTTTAATTGAAGAGAGCAGATTACGAAGAAATCCTCGATTCAAAGATGGCAGAATTCATTGTTGTTTATATTTCATCACGCCAACCGGACATGGATTAAAAGAGCTTGATGTTGAAGTTATTAAAGAACTAGGTGATTATGTTAACATCATACCGTGTTTAAGTAAAAGTGATTCGTTGACATTAGAAGAATTGAAGTTGAATAAGAAGTTGATTAATGAAGACATTGAACATTACCAATTACCAATTTTTGATTTTAACAATGAGTATTTTACGTATGACGACGGATTAGATGACGAGACCATTGAATTGAACAGGTACCTGCAGAAGAGTATTCCGTTTGCGGTTATGGGCTCGAACAGCACCGTGAGGGACGCAGAGAGTGGGGAAACGAAACGGGTGCGGAAGTACGCGTGGGGGACGATCGACGTGTTTGACAACGCGGTGAGCGAGGTTTCCACGGTGAAAAACACGTTGCTGGCCACGCATCTCAACGAGCTGAAGGACTTCACGCACGAGGTGCTGTATGAGAACTACCGGACGCGCACGCTGGGCGAGTGGGACGGCGAGGGGGACAGCGGCGGGGACGGCCAGCGGGCACTCACA